>JASDQU010196296.1:0-19611 GCA_032191745.1 Picea mariana | reverse complement strand
TTATTTTTTATGAGTTTATGTGTTGCTGATATTTTTATTTCTGCGTTAAAAACAATGTTCAGAATCCTCATGTTTCAGTTCTGAAATTTATTTTTTGTTGAGTTTAATTGGATTTTATAAATCTGGGTTTGGGCATTAAACATTGGCTGAAAAATCAGTGAGACTGAAACTGGGCTGGGGTCTGAAATTTTACAAATAATTCCCATTCCTCAGTGAAAGCTTCATTTGAAAGAAGTTGGGAGCTCAGCAAAACCAAAATCTCAGGGGGAGAGTGCATATGATTGCACATTGCAAAGAAAAATGAAGAATATTGTGCTAGGAGGAGGCTACAAAAAGATAAGAAAGAAATTACCACATACATAAACCCTTTTCCATTGATGTCAAAGGGGGAGAGAAACAAGATAGGGGGAGACTTGCAGATAGAGTAGAATTGCATAGAATATGTGTTGTCATCAATGAAAAAGGGGGAGATCATTGGAAATTGTGTTGTGATTTATGTTAAGTGTAGAAATCCATAGATGTCACCAAAATCACAAGAAGGGGGAGACCATGCATTAGGTAAAATAAAGGTCTAAGGATCCAACTAAGAAAACAGAGGAAACACCTAGACCGTTGTTGCATGTATACTCTGAGAAGAGGAACATATCATTTTCATGTTAGCAACGAAACGTGAGTGTTTACAGGGGATCTTGTGTCAATTTCTTCCACTAATCTGATTCAGATCAGAGGTGTCGAGAAGAAGAATTGATTTTTTGTTGTTGTGTAAATCTAGTTGAATTGGGTGACTGTAGAATCCACTCTACAGTGTAAATTGAACGAATGATGGAGATCTAGTCAAGGTTACTCCTCTCAGAATCAACGGTCACAGTTATATCATCAAGACTCAAGCCCCAAATAAACATCGATGACGACACCTTAAGAACATGGTCATAGTTGTAGTCATATGAAAATACTGAGGGCCAATGATGAGTACGAGGCAATCGAAGATAAAGGTAAAAAAAAATGACGGTTGCGATTAGATCGGGACAAATACATTCCCAGGATCAATCTCCAAGATCAATTGAAATTTTTCTATATCGTCGGGATTCAAGCTTCACTTGATCTCTGAAAAGTTATTGTCGACATGGAAAGTCTCGTGATCACTAATGACGATACCCAATCCTGCTAAAAGAAATTGCTAATGATGAGTTGATCACCGACGTTGAAGTGAACCGGATCAATGGATCCAAAAGGTGGCATGTAGAAGCATTCTGTCAGACTGAAAATTTCAAAGTGGGGCCCAGTATTGTAAGGTTGGGACAATTGAGCCTCATGAGTAAAGTTTCGATGACAACACTGTTATCAATGACGAAGTAATTGACAATATAAATCGACCTTGGTTAATTTAGATAGACAACTCCTAGAAGGACACGTAAGAGACAAGGACAATTCCATGTGTCCAATGCCAAGTCATCACAACGACATAGTAGAGAAAGAGGAAGGGATGATTTCACAGGCTTGGAGGTGCCAAATCAACCAATACACGTGGAAGGAGTCAACGTGAAAGACACACCTAGATGACATAAGCAAGCCACTCAGAGAGTGACATGTGGCCCATTCAGAGAGTTCCACGTGTAGCACAATTATTGATCCATGCATCATCAAGAAAAAAGTCATATATCCCTCACAAGATTTGGTCAGAAAATATCCTAACCATTGGTCATAGTCTGTTGAACAAATCTCCATCATTCATTAGAAAAGCAATGGTCAAAGTGTTTGGGTGCTAGGTTTCACAGTGACTCTAATAGAGGTAACTTTGAAACCCACAATAGTCGTTTATCAAAGAAAGGGGGTGAAGCAATCTCTACCATTCATCAGAGTGCTTGAGTGTGAGGACACATTGGGAATATTATGAAGGATAAATCTAGATCTTAGGTTGGCATGAAGGATATATGCAATCTCAACTATAGATCAACATGTGTCCAAAATTACCATCTCACATACAGTCAGAGTAACAAGAACTATTGATCTATAATAGCTATCGCAAGGAGATCTGGACCGTCCATCAGAGTGTAAGGTCACACAGGGACTCCAAAACTATGAATTAATAGGAAACATTGATCTATTGGAGATATAGCAAGGTGATTTGGATCATCCATCGAAGTGGGAGTAATGATGAAATATAATAATTCATCAAAGAATATCTCAAGAAATCTGGATTGTCCATCAAAGAGGGTTTCGTCAGAGTATATTGGTTGGCTTCAGTGGAGGTACTCCAACTAAGGAGATTCAAGGAGAAATCTGGATCGTTGGTTGATGTGCCAACGAGATACAACAAAAACCATAGATCTATGTGGGTCCCATCTAAATATCTTACGAAAGGACAAAGGGGCAAAATATAACCATCATGCATGTTGAGGGGATGACATAATGGGAGACATTGATTTCAGACTGTGATGACCATTTGATCCATTGCAGTACTTTTCATTAGGGTAGAGTTGATACTTCGACAACAAATGACTTCAAGAATCATTGAAAACCATTGATAAATGATCCAATGGTCGAGGTAGCATTGAGTGTTTTGGATTCCATGTGGTCCTGATGAGGATAATCGTAGATCGACGATGGAGATTGAACTGAGATATATATTTGATAGTGGCTGAGTGATGAGGTTACAAACATCCGATAAAACTAGTGATTTCAATATGATGGATGTTAGAATTGATGTTTGTGATCTATTCAGGAGCGATCGGATGACTACGATGCATTGTAGTTATACTACATGGAAAAATGAGATCAACGGACGAGATCAATTCGAGATACAAATTATATCACTGTTGAGCATTGAAGGGGAATTATGCAAGACTATATTGATTTAATGGGTAGAGAGAAGATCAATGGTCGATATTTGATTCACAATAAGATCCAACAATTGTTGAGTGATGATATTTGTGCCATGAATAGTGAGCAAGATCATGCGTGAAACAGAGAAGGAATTTGGGATCAGTTGAAATGATTTTATTTTAAACCCAATTTGAATGGAAATATGGAGCCAGCCTCAGAAACACATTTTGTGTATGTGAAAAACCCATGGAGGAAGGAATATTTATAAATAATGATGCCTTAATCGAGCTAGAGTGAGTGTGATGGATGTGGCATGTGAGATGTAAGGAGAACAAAGACTATGAGCTTCGTACGAAAGTGTGGAAGAAATGAATATGATCTGAGGTTTAATGACACAGAGGATGAAGCATTATGGGGAGGTATTTTGAAGAAAAATTAAAAATATTTTCATGGTGGAAGCGTAGAGAAAGGAAGGGGATTGGTGTCTCCTACAGGTTGGTTTCAACGGGTCCAAATTCGCCACAACAGTTAGGATTTCTCCTTGGTAAGAAGTCCCAATTATACCTCTCACCATTTAGAATAGGGAACCCATACATATTCTGGCCCAGCAACCATTGTTGGTTTGATTCTACTGGTTGCAGCTTGGTCCACCAATGAGGGTGAGTGATGGGTGGTTGTGCAAATAGAATATGTGGGTGAAGACTATCTAAATGAAATCCTAATCTAATTCTATTCTAACCTATCATAGCTAGGAGCGAATTAATGTAAGTGAATGAGTTGTAGTATGAAACTAACTTTACCAATAGATTCACCTAGATAGCTGAAATGAAGAAATAAAGTCAGATAACACATGCACATGAATATATAACCGAAATAGTCTAACTCACTATATCACATACATTAGCAGCTCATTCGCTCAGGTCATGTAATATAAGAAAGAATGACAAAACTGCAAGAAGACATATATTGCATCAGAATAGTCCATAAAGAAACATGCTCTTACAGCCCATGTGAACAACAAACATTCTTCTTGAAATAGTTCACAGCAAAAAAAACACATGTGAGTCCTTCTCTCAGTCAAAAGTTGGCCCTGGGGGCTTCTCTGTATTAACAATTTCAGCAGTAGTACATGAAAATTCTTAGGACAACTCTTCAATTTTAGTTGACATTGTATTCCCGAAGTAGTTCATAGGTGTACATTGTTTGAAGAGACCAAATCCATTTATTTGGGTTCTATTCTAGTATTTATTGAGTTTCAATAAGACCTTTGTCCTTTCGTCTCCCTCAGTGACCTTTCATCTTCCAACGTTTGTCCTCAACCTATTTGTAATGATGAGAAATAAGGACAATGGTTACATTTTGAATTTGTCTCCTAGCACTAGTGGGTCGACATGGATTTCGACCATATGTGTCTTGCGCATCATGAAAATTGTCTTTGGGTGTGGGGCCATCTTCGTCGTCCTGATTTTGACAGTCGATCGTCATGGAGTTTCTAAATCCCTGCTTCATACATTTGCATGATATTTTCTTTGTTGCTCCTCCATCACTGCTACATCTTTGGTTATCTCTCCTTCATCATCTTTAGCTATAGAATTCATCGTGAGAATTTTTAGTGTGATCCTCCTTCATTCGGTACTGGAAAACATTCAACATACAATAGATGAGATTAAATTCAAAAAAACTATCGATAATGATCATTTGAATGCAAATAAATGGGGGATAAAATAATTGAAGTATCATTTATAAACTTCCCTAATTTCGATTCATGGTTCCTCTTATCATGGTCAAGTTATGGTGTTCTTCGAGGCTTTCCAACTGTATAAATAAGTTGCAAAACGGACACTCGAGTCAAAAGTTACCACCATTTTATGAAAGGTGGTTTTCTTGTGTTCAAAGGAGTTTGAACTAACTCCTCCGAACTGAAATAAGTGTACCATTCATTAGGAATTTCTCAAATCACATAACTAGGAAGTTGTAGGGATTGGAAATACCTTTCCAACGGTATATATACATCACAAAACAAACACCCGAGTCAAAATTTATGGTCAATTTACGAGATATAGTTCTCTTATGGTCGGAGGAGTTTAAAATAACTCCTCTGACCTGCTCGGAGACTTTCTTAACAACTTCCCTGAACTTGCTCAGAGAATTTCTTAACAACTTCCCCAAACTTGCTCAGAGGTTTTGATGAAAAATCCTCTGAGTTGCTTAGAACAGTTGAAGGGAACTCCTCTGAGTAGCTCGGAAGAGCTAAAGGGAACTCAAAATTGGAAAAATTCCAAGTGTCGAACTAGCAAGAGACAATGAGGGCTTGAGTTCAAAATCCTGTAACTTCCTCATACAATGCCCGATTGAGGTCTCATTTTTTGCAACACGGAGAGAAAAAAGAAATGTTTCTATCAATATAACTAAACATGTTGTTCCATCATTTGAGTGGATCTATTTCTAATGATGGCCACGACTATCAAGGCTTACCTAGTGGGAAATCCTAGACGATCATTTTGGCACTTTTGGAACTTGGATTTTGATTTTGTTAGTTACGTTGGAATCATAATGGAGAGAATAATAAAATTATATTGTTTCATAGATGAAAATTTCACTTTGAAAAATGTCAAAAAATTGCACCCAAAGGCGTTTTTAATGAAAGTCTGGGTCCCGCGTTTGTTGGTGCTTCATCCAAATTTAATTTCATCAGTTTTTGGGTCATATGTGATGTACAAGATCTTGATCCACCCATTAATATTGATATTATGCATTAATATAACAAAGTTATAAATATGCCAAAATTGCTAACTGATGTCTAGTGCGCTTAGCACTGTCTAGGAGTTGAAAGGACCAAATTTCTCCCAAAGTGCATTTCAGAACCAACGCAAGACCTGTAGGTGTTATGACTAACCCATATGATGCTAGGTGAGGATTCCACAATGAATATTAGTTTTAACATCAAGAAGCACAAAACAAACAATATAGTATCATGTGCGTGAAGAAAGCCACTAGGAACACTAAAACTTGATTATGGTTGTGATCTGAAGCGAATCAGTTGAGATAGGAAATTAATGACAATTGTCTAGATATGCATGTAGATTTTAATCATTGGAAATGTAAGGAGATTTACTGATGAACGCAACAAGAAGGGATTTGAGATGGAAGGGGAACGAGATAAGACTCAAGGAGAAAGTGGGCTACACTGACCTGATCAACATTGGCGAGAGGAAGCATATTGTCCTTGATGTGCTCAACGACAATGAGGAGTCGACATCCTTCCACTGATGCATTTGTGACAGGAGAGGGAAACTTGTCAACAGGTAGTGTGTCAGGAAGAAGAGGTGAACCTCATCAATAAGAAGTGTAATGAAGCGAAAGGGAGAGAGAGTCACTATTATGTGATGCAACGATGTGAGTAGAAGTGAGTTAGATGATGAAAGGCGTGTGTGTGATGAATATAATAATGTGACCCATATAGGTGGGATGACATTGATCATGCAAACTTCACCGATGATGAGATGTGTGTCAGTGAGGTTTGGCAAAAGTGTGATAACACATTATCCAAGTTCAAAATGAGGTGGATGATGTATTGTCAAGAAAATCAATGGCTTGTCAATGCAAAGGTTAAAAAGGATGTGCGCATCAGAATGCTATGTATCAATGCAGGAAGAGGGGACTCACTGAAGTGCGGATCGTCAGGTATAAGTGATATGGTGAGTAACCAGAAGTGGTAAAGCAAGGTAGGGTGAGGAGAAATTGGGCGTAGATATTTGCATGAGAGAGAGTGTGTGAGGGTTCTGATTGGAAGAATTAAAGGGGGGGGGCAATTTCTTGTCTTGGATAGAGGATAAGAAAATAAAATTGGGAGGATGTTGTGGGGGCACAACAGTTGGTTCCTATGAAAAATAATTATGTGGGTTGGTGGCCATTGGCTGAGTTGGTGCTCAGCAAGGGGATTGGTGTCCCCTGCAGGATTGTGCTTGCAAAACTTATTGTAGATTGTTGTCTTCTGTAAGTTGGTGCTTACAAATTTTATAAAGAATTTTTTTGTGGTTTTCTCCCATTTTGGTTTCCATGGTAAATCTTTGTGTATTGTGAATTGCATGATGAGATATTTGTCATTGACTACCGGTAAATGACATATTTTGATTAAAAATAAATTTGTGGTAAAAATTATTATCTAATATTGATTCACCCCCCTCTCAGTATTCCAACAACCATCACGTGCACAGTCTAGCGTGTGTGGTGGGGGTGTCTCATGGGCCCCAGGAGTTTCATTTCTCTGAGCCACAAACAAAGAGGAAAATATCCTTGTGGGTATATGGTTCATGCTAGGACATTGTGGGGTTTTTACATCACTTCTACCACTGGCGTCCCCATGACCAGGATGTCCCGTCGAATCAAAAAAATTGTATAGAAATAAATTTTTTTAGTATGTCTCATATAAAGGTATCAAAAAAAATTTCATAAATCAATATATGTCATAAATAATATTTTTTTTAAATTTCTCTTACCACAAATTCTTCTATATCTTGCATTAAAATTTCCATCCTTTCTTTGGTCTCCTTTGTAACTGGCTTACATTGTAAGGTACCATATATATTATAATAGTTGAAAAAAAAATATTGTAGAGAATAACAGCAGAACAACACTATAGATGAAACATCAACACCAAAATAATACCTTTATTGATAGGAACAATGTTCACTTGCCTCTTCGATGGGGAAACCTCTAGCAAAGCAGTGCTCTAATACAATAATTCTCAAGAAAAAACTTATCATGAATCCTACTCTTATTTATATTAATTCTATGTTCTTAAGGTCATTCTAGAGGAAGATCCTTCTAGAAGTGGAAGATTCTATTAGGTCTTCTTACATTGACTTATTCCACTTTATTAAATAGGCCTTATTAACTAATGTTGGAATTTATTACATGGAAATATATTGTTCTATCTACGTGAGGGGTTAGGGAGTTTAGGTCCCTAACATGCCCTCCCCCTTGAAAAAGAGCCTTGTCCTCAAGGATTGAGATGAGGAAATTGTTGTAGAATGGTAGTCGACTCCCAAGTGGCATCTTCTGTAGTTGTGTCTTTCCACTACACTAACACTTCCTTGATGGTGCATTGACGAAGGTGACACTCATGGTGGTCCAATGTTGCTTGTGGTTGCAACCAAATGGAACCTTCTTCATCCAACTCAGGGAGACGAGTTTGAGTGTGAAACTGAGTACCAATCACCTTCTTTAAGGAGGAGACATGAAAAACATAATGGATATTAGAATGCTTGGGCAAGGCTAAATGGTAAGCCACCTACCCCACTCTCTTGAGAATTGTATAAGGACCATAAAAGTTGGGAGAAAGTTTCTGATAGTGGTCCATTTTGAGGGAAGTTTTCTTATAGGGTTGCAAATGAAGAAACACCTGGTCCCCTTCAGCAAATTGTCATTTGGAATGACCTTGATCTGCTTGTTTCTTCATGTGATTTTGAGCCATGGCCAAATTTGTTTTGAGGGTGCTGAGAATTCCTTCATGGACAACAAGATTTTTGTCAACCTCGTGGACCTTCGATACACCTCGCATGAAGGATAGAATCGAAGGAGGATTCTTTCCATATACTGCTTCAAAAGGAGTCATGTGAGTAGCGGTATGGTAAGATGTGTTGTACCACCATTCAGCTAGGGGTAACCATTGAGTCTAATGAGTTTTCCATTCATATGAAAAACACCTCAAATATGTTTCCAAACACTTGTTGACAACTTAATTTGGCCATTATTCGGGGCATGATAGGTGGTGCTGAGATGCAATTGGGTTCCCTGGAGATGGAACAATTATTTCCAAAAATTGTTGGTAAAAGTGGGATCTCGGTTAGAGACAATAGAATGAGGCATGCCATGAAGCTTGAAGATAATATCCATGAAACTTTGAGCTACCGTGGATGTTGTGAAAGGGTGTTGGAGAGCACAAAAATGAGCATATTTCTAAAGACTATCAACTGCCACCATGATGATTGATTTATTGGTTGATTTAGGTAAGCCAACAATGAAGTCCATAGAAATATCCTACCAAATAGCCGAAGGAATCGAGATTTGTTGTAGTGTTCCTGGGGTCTTGACTGTTTCTCCTTTATTCCATTGACATACATCACATCCAACCACAAAGGTGCAGACATCCTATTTCATACCATCTTAGAAAAAATTGCATTTGACCTATGCATAGGTTTTGGTGAACCCTGAATGCCCAGATGTGGGGGAAGCATGAAGCTCTGAAAGCATCGTAGATTTAAGTTGTGATTGTTTTCTAAGATACATACAACCATTGTAGTGAAGCTTGTTATTGTGCCAACAATACCCGGGAGAAACTGGAGAATTGGCTTGCAATTGTTGGATAAGGCCAGAAATTTTAGGGTCTTGTAGTCATTCTTGGTGAGCAGCTTGGAGCCAATTTGGTACAATGAAGGAGAGAGAAAGAAGGGATCCTTCATCTTCATACTTTCGGGAAGAGTTTCAACAACCACATTTTTTTTTCCCTTCTTGTAAATTATCTCATAATCATATCCAAATAGCTTGGTGACCCATTTTTGTTGCTCTGTGGGGGAAATTCGTTGTTCCATAAAATGCTTGAGGCTCTGATGATTTGTTTTAATTTAGAAGTGTTGTCCCAAGAGATAAGGATGCCAAATATCCACAACATGAAAAATATCCAACATTTCCTTTTCATAGATCGATTGTCCCGAATGGTGCTCTGAAAGTTGTTTTCTGGTGAATGCCATTGGTCGTCCTTGCATGAGAACGAAGCCAATTCCTTTCCTTGATGCATCACATTACAGGAAAAAAGTATTTTTTAATTCAAAAAGGATTAGGACAGGAGTTGTACACATAGCCTCTTTCAAATCCTGGAAGGCTTGATCAGTAGCAAAAGTTCAATTTAAAGTATTATTTTTTAGGAGAGCAGTGAGAGGTGCTGCAATTTTTCCATAATTCTTAACAAATTTTCAATAATATCTCGTTAGACCCAGAAACCATGCAATATCTTGAGAGTATTGGGGCACGTCCAATCCTGCATATCTTCAATTTTCTTAGGATCCACCCTTACACCATCCTTTCCAACAATATGACCCAAATACTCCAGTTCTGAGGCTCCAACAACACATTTAGATTGCTTGAGGAAAAATTGGTGCTGAGAAAGGAGATGGAGAAGTTGATCCACATGGGAAAGATGGGATGTCCATGTTTTCCTATATATGAGAATATCATCAAAGAAAACTAGGATAAAATGATGGAGAAAAGGATGGAGGACATGGTTCATGAGACTTTGGAAAATATATGGGGCATTACATAGGCCAAAGGGCATCACTAAGAACTCATAGTGTCCCTCATGAGTTTGAAAGGTTGTATTGGGAATGTCATCCTCTTTCATACGTATCTGGTGGTACCCTAAATGAATATAAAGCTTAGTAAAGTATTGAGCACCATTAAATTCATCCAATAGATCATCTATGACAAGAATGGGAAACTTTTCTTTGATGATGAGTTTGTTGAGAACATGAAAGTCTGGACACATGCGCCACGTGCCTTCTTTATTTAGGACCATGACCACAGGAGAAGAATAGGGGCAAGTACTATGGTGGATAACACACGAATAGAGAAATTCATGCACAATTTTCTCAATTTCATTCTTCTGGGAAAAGGGATGACGATATGGATGGACATTTGGAGGAAGACTGCCCGAAACTAGAGGAATGGAATGATCATGAACACCGTGGGAAGGGGGAAGGCCATGGGGAGTGGAAAAAATATTCTAGTGTTTGGAGAATATATACTGGAGGTCAGGATGCACAGATGTTGCCTCAATAGCTTGAATTTCATTCATTTGGGAAATAATGTCTAAATGGCCTTTTTTGAGGAGTTTATCCATTCAATGGGAACTGATGATCTTAGGTGAGCCTGTTGTGATGCCTTGGAAATTATATTGTTGGCTGTCTTGTTGAAATTGCATAGTCAATTTCTTAAAATCCATGAGGATGGGACCGAGAGTTGGTAACCATTATGAACCCAACACAATGTCATAGCCACCCATGTCGATAGAAAACATATGAGATTTCAGGTTGTACTGACCAATTTGGAGACGCACATTTTCACAACGTCTCCAACATTTCATGGAACCTCCATTGGAAATCATGATTTGAAAATTGTTGACTGCATGGATATAGCAATGGGTTTCTTGAGAAATGTGTCAATGAATGAAATTATGAGTGCTACCATAGTCAATGAGAATGATGAACTTTCGATTTTTTATGTAGCCAATTAGCTTAAGGGTTTGGGGAGCAGAGAAGCCAGTAAATGCATTTAAGGAAATGACTGGTTCACCTTCTGGTGGATCAAATGGCATATTGATATGAGTTGGCTTAGGGAGCTCGAATGTAGAGGAATCCTCAGTCTCATCGTCAACAACATCCTTAGATATGTCCATGAACAAATTCTATTCCTTACATTTGTGCCCCGATAAATATTTTTCATCACAATTATAGAATAGATCCTTGAGTTGGTATTCAACCATTTCTTCCCAGGTTAATTTTTGGATCTTGAGAGGGGTGGGATGAGGGGAAGGAGTAGGAGGGAGAGGACACAAAGGGAAAGAAGGTTTGTGGTGTTGGGAAAAAATAACATGTTTAGCTTCCTTGGCACGTTGAGTAGCTTCCAAGCAAGTATGGAGGTGAGTCATGAGGAATTGAGCACGAATTTCCTCCTTGAGGCCATTGATAAAGAATTCTTTGAAAAACAAATCATACATTCCCTCTTTTTTGAAAGCTAATTTCTCAAATGTTGCGATAAACTCTTCCACAGTACCATACTATTTCAATTTGGTCACACGGCCCAGGGAGTGTGTATCAGTGTCAAAGTGGTCATAAAGTTCAGCCAAAAACTGTTTCCAGGCTACATATCCTTGGAGTTATTTTCTACGCCATTGCCACCATTTCCAATGTTCAACATTTAAATAGAGGACATCATAACGAATTTTGGCCAAGTCATTGGTGATGCCATGCAAGGAGTAGTGTTCCATTTGAGTGACCCAACCAGTGGGATCTGATCCATCAAATTTGTTCACCTCCACTCGTGGAAGACAAAGATCACGATGAAAAGGTTTGGACTGAAACTCCTGAGAATTGGAGGAAGTTGTACCTTTGAGGTTAGAAGGTGGGTCAGATGATGAATGGATTCCAGGAATGGGAATTTTTTCAAGGACCTTGACAACAAATGAGTCAAGCTAAGATTCAAGGTGGGATACAGGTTGGATGGAAAGGTGGGAATTTATTTCCTTTCTCGGTTCCTCTTCCATGTGGTCAATTTGGGAGTTGATGTGGGTGGTGATGTGATTCTCAATATCTTGGCTACGAGTGGTGGCCATCGTGAGGAGAAAACATAGGAAGAGGTGTAAAAGAGAGGTAGTGGAAAAGGGAGGGTGGGTCCATGGAAAGAAAAGGATAAAAAATGATAGGTATCACTAGTATCAGGACGAAAAAAGGAGTCCAATGACATAGGTCCCCAGTAGAGGTGTTAAGAGAGGTCGAGACAAAAAAAAAAGTCTGAAAAATGATAGGTATCATTGCAATAAGGAGGAAAAAAGGATTCCAATGGGCTAGGTCTCAAATAAGGGTGCAGGTAGGCCCCAAAATTTTTCTTTTACTCCTGTGGATTTATACTCTGATATAAAGAATATTGTAGTGTTGAAAGGCCCAAATTCTTAACAGGATAAAATGTGTAGTAATTTCGCAACTAAAATGTAGGAGGTAAAGTTGCACGACAATAGAACTTGTCTGTTCTATGTTTTTTTTCATCCCAAGGGTTAGGGTATTTAGGGTTTATATAGAAAAAGGTTTTCCTATGTTATAGCTCTCTCATATACATGTAGGGTCCAACAGTAGTACTCAGACCAATATCTCAGGGCACTAACTAAGGAGGCTATACCATGCCCTTAGTCATACTACCCGGATACTAGAGAGTATCTTCCTGAGTGTTGTTCTTAGTGGCACTATAGAAATTAGGTGGCCAATTGGTTTATCTATGGAGGGCTTCAGGATATCTAGGTTGATCTGTATACAGGTGTTGTCTGAGGTGCTACCACTCGAAGGGGTACCAACAGGGGTTACAAGGGTGGCCAACAATGTGTGCATAAGTACCACTTGTAGTTCTTGTGTGTATGCTTCCCCGGCTACGGATTTATGCGTCAAATGACAGATCTTTGTAGATTTAAGATGTCGGAATACGTCTCTACCCTGAAAAAAATAAACCACAATTTTATGCCAAGGAAATTGCTTTGATACCACTTGTAAGGTACAATATCTATTATAATAGTTGAAAACAGAAATATTGTAGAGAATAAGAACAGAACAACACAATAGATGAAACCAAAGCACCAAAATAATACATTTATTGATAGGAAACAATGTTCACTTGCCTCTTCGAGTGGGAAACCTCCAGTAGAGAAACACTCTATTACAATTATTCTCAAGAAAAAAATTCTCATGACTCCTACTCTTATTCATACTAATTCTATCTTCTAAAGATCATTCTAGAGGAAGACACTTCTAGAAGCATAATCTTTTATTAGGTATTCTTATATTGACTTATTCCACTTTATTAAATAGGCCTTGTTAACTAATGTCGGCCTTTATTACATGGAAATATATTATTCTATCTACGTGAGGGGTTAGGGCGGTTAGGTCCCTAACATACACCTAACCAATTTAATTAGTTCCCTATTTTCATTTCTCAAGGCCTTTCGAATTGTTTCAATTGGGTTGATGGAATCATATATTTCATCACCCACATCATCATGCTTCGACGATGTGCTCATATACATCAACAAATAAACATGTTAATTCAATAATTATTAATATGAAAATCACGATTATACCTTCTACGAGCTAGCCAGTTCCTTCCCATGATCACCCTGCCACATTATAAGATGCATGACATTTTAGAATGTTAGAAAATAATATAAGAAGCATGAACTATTAAAATGTATGTTTAAATATATAAAAATGAAAACATTAATTGCAGGTTTTTTATACTGGTAGAACATATTTATCCCCATAATAGTAATTCCTCCATCGATTCGATTCAAATTGTAATCAACCAACAACTCTTCCCCTGCAACTACTTTTCACTGTACATATGAATATCTAATTTCCTTCAAGCCCCACAAATATACAATTGTGTTTCTTTCTTGTTGTCCTGGGTCTTGTACTATTAATAATCCTTGCAATATTCCTCGACACCTTTGGCCTTCCATCAATATACATTGTTGCTCCTTTTTTATCGTTGTAATTTAGTTTTATATAATTTGCAGCGACTGCAAATCTATGCATAATTGGCATATATCGGAACAACCTCAACTAATATCCAAAGTTGTAACATGGCCCGACATACTCCATTAATTCAACTAGTCCTCCATATTTCACCTTTATACCATCAATTGATAATAGAACCATACCATGTATGGATGACGGAGAAATGTGATACATCCTCTCATTGACACAAAATTCAGTGTACAACTGAGGAATTTCATTGGGTATCCATTGTCTCACTAGATGTTTGCACCTCAAAGGAACCTCGACGTCGTCTATGCTCTCATTGTCATCAGAACATGAACCTCCTTCAACAAGAAAGAGTTCCATACACATACATAATTTTCTTCTAACCTTTTCACCTCTAGTTGATATTTCCCTATTAGATGTGTTTGAGATAACACTTTCCCCCATCCCTCTAGATATTCCCTCGCTCAAGGGTGATATCTTTGAAAGGTACCTATTTGGTTGTACCTAAACTCCATCGAATGAGAAAAAGTAGTTAGCAAAAGGGGAGAATTAATGGACAATGAATAATTTGGCCTCTAGTTTGTAATGAAATCAAGCTCACCCCACCTTGGGAATAAACTCAAAGAAATATTGGTTAATTCCCACCCCAAATATTGTTTCCTTAGGGATGTTTTCTATCCTAGAGTAATATAGGCATTAAAGATATCCATGTGGATTTGTAAAAATCACATGGTAAACCATCAAACATAAGAACTTTATCATCATACATCTGATGCAAGGTCATAATCAAGTCATCCGTAGATAAGCCATGAGTCACATGCATGATTTTGTTCCTCTGTAATATTAACTAGAACCAAGTATGGGGGTGAGTCATGAGGACTTGGGGACGGATTTCCTCCTTGAGGCCACTGATAAATCATTCTTTGAAAAAAGTATCAGACATGCCCTCTGTTCTGAAATATAATTTCTCAAATGTCGTGATAAACGCTTCCACGGTACCATATTATTTAAATTTGGTAAAAAGGCCCAGGGAGTGTGTATTAGTGTCAAAGAGGTCATAAAGTTTAGCCACAAACTATGTCCAGGATACATATCCTTGGTGTGATTTTTGACTCCATTTCCACCATTGCCAATGTTCAGGATCCAAATAGAGGACACCGTAATGAAGTTTGTCCAAGTCATCAGTGATGCCATGCAAGGAGAAGTAGTGTTCCATTTGAGTGACCCAATGCTAGCAAGAAACACCCCCCTTAAGACTACACTAGGGTTAAGAATGTGGGTATATCACAACCATCTAAAAGTCAACTACTTCTCTAACTACACTAAACATAACCAAAACTCATACAAGAAAAGAAAAGATGAGAAGGATCGGGTAATTGTACCTCTACTCCGCGTCCGGTGATGATGCTCTTGAGCTTGAAATCTTAGATGAATGCATGCCTCCTCCCAAGGATGGTATGAATTCAAAGACAGACAAACAGAAAGATACAAGCTTGCAATTCATATACAAATAAGGGTTAGACGTTAGAATATCAAAACATAAACCATTAAAAACACTCAATACGCCATGATTTGGGACAGGAAAAGTACTTCTTTTATTGATAATTCAATGATTATACCTTTTACACCCAAAGCCGGCTACTGCTCCATGAACCTGGTTTAGGATCTTCTTCACCAAGCTCGAAGTGCACCTTTGTATGGCTTCTCCTCTTAACCTTCGGATATCTTCGAGGAAGTGAATGGGTTCTGATGGAGGAAGAAGGGTAAATTGGGGAATTTCTGAGGCAATTCTCACAAAAGGGCTGCAATTACTTGGGGCAAGGAGGGGATGTGAAACGGGTATAGTTTCATTGTTATTATGTCTATATGTGGAATGAGACCCCAACACCTCCTTTTATATGACAAAAGGATGGTTATTCAGTTGGGTGACTGGATATAGGCTGTGGATTAGTTGGGAAACTACGCAATAGCCCATAATCTCAATGAATTCCTTGCAACTTTTTATTTTTTGCAACTTTTGCAAGTATACGCGGGATGTAGTGGTGCACCAAGCATATGTACAGGGGTTGTAGTGGTGTGTAAAGAGTATCTACGCGAGAATTATTGGTGCATGGCGTGCACATCTTTAAAAAATGAGTTTTTTAGAAGAGCAACTTATTGATGGCTTGGAAAAAAATGCAAGTAAGAGGGCCAAAGGCCAGGTATGCATATGTAGAGAAATTTAGGGTTATAACATATGCCCCCTAATGTGTGAGGTCATAAGAGCATCTAATGGCCGAAATACATTACAAAATATTCACCAATGTATGAAATGAGTGAGCCTGGGACCAGATTTTGGGAGGTGCCATCTGCAAAAATAACAATAGTCTCTCTAAGGCGGGTATAACCATGCTCGGGATGAAATAAATCATGGCTTCCAATCAAATACATTACAGATCCGTTTCACATAACTATATAAAGTGTAGCCGCGTGAAATACACAGTGGATCTACATCTCAAAATCAAAGATATACAAGTATAGTATCCATCTTCATGAAGCTAATAATGCTCAATGTCTAGAGATGAGGTCTTCATAGCTCGAGCAACAACTTCAATATATTCAAAAACTTGGGTAGGAGTGCAATGTGAGTGTATGAATTCACTACCCAGAGGTCTTCGACGACTCATCGGGAAAAGAAAAGAGGATATCGATGATCAGGTAGAGAACTTCATTGATTTTGAACAAGGACTTGATTGGACTTTTGGGGTGGTTGGGCATGAGGTCAAGAGAAAAACTGCAGAAAGGTTGAATCAAGTTGGGTGAAACTTCCCTTGGACAAGAGCATGAAAGATGATCAGACTCAGGTAGCATGACATTGACATAAGCTCATGATGCAGGAGGCAACGCAAACTCTCCATGTGTTTGGAAGAGTAACCAAATGGAGGAAGAATCAACTATATGTAGCAAGAACAACTTCCTAAGTTCATATTAGATCCAAAATCTTGACGAACAAACGAAAGGATGTGCTTTTTCCAAGGGTGACTCATTGTGCTGCCAAAAAAGAATATATATTTCCCGTCCCCTCTTTTTGGGTTTTTTTTATTTTTTTTGTCTTTTTCAATTTTTTAAAGAGCTTGAAAAGGAATTAAAGAATGATACGTTACAAAGGGGGAACGAGTGTTGCAAGCATAATAGTTCCAGGCGCAAGGAACACACTAATTGCAGAGAAAGGAGACATGTGCAAGAAAAGGGCACTTGAGGAAAATTCCTCCATGGGTCAAGGTGTTAGGTCGTAGAGGTAAAGTGCTACAAGGCTTGCATATAAGGCATGCTTCAAAGGTTCAGTTGAGAGAAACATGGAGCTGGCATTAGGCCAAAGATGCAGAGATGCAAATGCGATTATAAAGACACAGTGAAACCCCCTTCAATGTAATTTTTTTAACGATCCCAGAGAAGGTAAGCTCGGTAGTTTTTCACATTTAGAGAGTCTGAAAAAACGTAAAAGAAGACTCCACTAGGGTACCTTTTTCGAAAATAGTCTAGTCGGTTTGAAAAAGGGGTAAACTTGCACCGAAAAGATGTCTATTCAAAACCATTTTAATGAGTGTGACAAATACAAGATCACTCAACAATCTTTTCAATTTTAAGGAGTCTAAAATAGCTTAACTATGGACTCACAACCTTTTTCTGGATTTAGTCTCCCTAGCCGAAAAAAATATAAAATTTACTGAGGAGAACTCTCCCAGCAAGATGAATCTCCCGAAGTGTATCGTTTTCCTCCATAATCCACAAGTCGGAAAAGGGGTAAACTCATGCCAGTATATGTTCTTCTAGACCAATTTAACGAGTGTGAAGGAACAAGGTCACTCAACGATCTTTTCAATTTTAGGGAGTTTGAAAAGAGCTTAACTATGGACTCCGTGGGGGTTCCTTTTTCATAAGTAATCTCCAAAGCCCGAAAAAAGGTGATAAACCAAAACCAAGGAGAATGTTCCTTTTTCATAAATTTAGTCCCTCGGGCCCGAAAAAGGGTTAAACTTATACTTGAGAATACTCTTCTAGCGAAACGAAGTTCCTAGATTATACCTTTGTTCGTAAAATTGACCATCCAGACCGGAAAAGGGGTAAACTACCACCAGACAGACGTGCCTTCGAGGTTTAGTTTGGTGAGCATGAAGGAAAACAAGATCGCTTGAAAATATTTTCATGTTTAGAGAGTCTGAAAAGGGATTAAAGAAGACTCTAAGAGTTTACTTTTCTCAGTTAATCCAGACAATATTGAAAAGCATAAATGTAGTCTCGTCGGATGTTGCTTTCGTATTTCAAAGCAAGATTGAAAGACAACAAAGTGTGCTCATTTTGGGAGTCCCGAGGGTGAGGCCAAGAGTGATGGTGCATCAAAAAAATGAGGCTCAATATCATAATCATGATAGGACAAACAAGGACTCTCGAGCCTAAAGTCGTTAGAGACAACATGGACTCCAACATACAACAAGGATATATCTAGGGAATCCATGTAAAGGTAGGCTCTACCACCTAATTACGACACTTCTAAAACAACAATGATGGTTCCATGTCGCACTTCGGTGGGATCGATCTTATGGAAAAGTGGAAAAGACAACAAGATGCAGAAAGTGGAGGTGGAATCCTAACTTATATGCAAAAGGATGGAAAAAATGAATTTTACCAAAGGACCTTTAAAACTGACCTATCTCCCAGAAAAGTTACCAAACCAAAAGGAAAAGTTCATCGTAACATCCAATAAGAAACTCAAGAACCAAATTAAAATATTTCCAAGCCAGAAAAAATGACAAAAGGGTTCAAAAAAGTGTCAAAAACAGTCGAAAATGTCTATAAATAGAAGATGATAGCTCATTTTCACCATTGCAATTTGAAAATTAACCAAAAGGTAAAAAATACCCCTTTTCTAAAGAAGTTGATTCTAGGATCTTTAGAGGACGAAACGAACTTCCGCTCAGACCAAGTAAGTACAAACGCATCCTTCTTGCACTTGTAGTCTTCCTTTATGCATTGTTTTTGGTTTTTAGGTGGGCGTGCTCTCCTAAAAAAGGGCAGCCCTACATGTACATGGGTTGTCCAAGGACAACCTACGTATGTCTGTCGGAAGAAAACAGTTTGCCCGTGGACATATGAATTGTGTCCAAAACAACCCACGTACACCCTCAAAAGCATGGGAAAATAAAAAATGTAAGAGCTAATTCCCCTTTGAACTATCATGGAACATAATGTATGTCCACTGGAGGGAGAGGGAACACAAGGAAATTGATGTCTTGGTCGATGAGGACCCTACTTCCATTTCCGCATTGAAACAATATGGGTTGTGGAAGTTCTTTCAATGTCTGCTTATGAGGGAACAACCGAGGTCACTTAATGCCCTGGTGGATTACTGGCACCCAGACATAGAGGTGTTTATGATTGAGGGGAATTCGTTGACTCCAATGACTGAGGATATATACTTCTTGACTGGCCTCTCGAGTAGAGGGGAACT
>JASDQU010196295.1:3171-14152 GCA_032191745.1 Picea mariana | reverse complement strand
TATTAAACAAATTCTAGCATGAAGCTAAACCTACTTAGGAGTTGTAAATCAAAGTATATGCTAATTCTCTCCCAGCTTCTATTTCCATGTTTGTGAAGAGGGCTTCCAAAATAAACCTAGCTGAGAATTTTGAAGAAGCCAAAATGATAGAGTTCCAAATGAAAAGATGTAAAGAAGGTCCATTCTATTTAGTTAAGAAAGAAGTTCAAACTCCTCTCAGGAGAGGGATATTGCTTACTAGACCCCCAGGGAAACAAATAGAACAAGCTCCTGAAAAGGGAAGTGGGGATGTAGAGGACACACAACGCATGGTCAAAAAGCTATCAAACGGAATCATAGACATGAAGAGAAGTGCATGGGAGGGAAACCAAGTCCAAAATCCCTATAAGACTTTCTTTAAAAGGAATCCATCGTTGAAATCAATTGAACCTCCCCCAACCAACTTAAATATCGATCTGGGAAATGTAGCATCTGACTCTTTCTGCACTTATCACCAAGAAAACCTCCACGAAAGAGACTGCCCTCAATGGGTGCACACCATGACTTTGATGGCCAACCAATTTCTAGAAGAAGTCTCCCTAACCAAAAAATTAAGTGACTCCAGTATGAATATCGCCGATCAGGAAAAAATTGCTCCACCAGAAGAGACAAGCATATTGATATGGGATCCTGACCTAGATATGCCTTTCGACTACCTGTTTGAGGTTCAAGAACCATCTGGAGAAGTATTGTCTATGCAAACATGAAGTAGGGGCCAACCTGTCTCAAACTACCTTACTACGGCCCAAACTTTGGGAGGGAGACTGGCTCCTGATCACCCAAAAGCATCTTTTGGTCCTTGAAGAAACCCTATAAAAATCCATACACAAGAATCACCCGAGATGGATTACAACATAGTAGAAGATTTGAAGAAGTTGAAGGCTAATATTTTAGTTATGGACATATGTAGAAGCACTCAACAGAAATACTTCATGTTAGAAGCTTTGAAATCAATAGAAAATCCTACGACAAGTAATGATCAAGAAATAAATCTAACTCCCATAGATCTATTACATAATCCAACTATGAACGCTTGCTCTGAAGATAAGAAGGGAAAACCTTTTGTCCCATCGTTCCTCATAACATTCAAAGTCTTCAACAAAAACCTCCATAATTGTTTGGTCGATTTAGGAGCATCCTCTAATGTGATGCCACTGTCTATTTGCAAAAAACTCAACGCACTCCCTCTCAAAAGTGACAAACATGTAATACAACTAGACAGAACCCAAGTCAAGGTCATGGTAGAACTCAAAGATGTAATGATCAGAATAGCGACACATCCTAAGTTTGTGAAAGTGATTGACATCATTGTAGTGGACATCCCAGAAGCTTATGGGTTATTATTAAGCTGAGATTGGTCTGAGAAGTTAAATGGATACTTTAGTACAGATTGGGTGCACCTTTGGCTACCCTTAAAGGGACACAAAAATATGATCAGAATTGATAGGGAAAGATATCTAAAACACATTGTTATTGACCTAGAAACCCTAAACGAATCCTCATCAAAAAATTTCCCTATACTAGGACATTTTTCCTATGATTCATACTTCGGGAAATTCTCCGCTCTCTCATTTGATGTCCCTCTTACTCAAAACTCCGAAATGATTTTTCGAGAAGAATTGTCGACGATGGTGGAGGAAACCCTCTTTTGCCAGGAACCTGTGTTAGAAATCATAGAACAAACAAAAGGAAAAGATGAAAGTGACAGGAAAGAAAGACCTAATAGATTTCTCCCACAAGTTTGGACCTTATACTTTGATGGTTCTAAATCAAAAGTAGGGTTTGGGGCAGGGTACATCCTCATTGATTCGAAAGGTAAACAACATTTCCTGTCCTGTAGACTAGAGTTCGAATGCACAAATAAAACCTCTGAGTATGAAGCTCTAGTACAAGGGTTAAAGAAATCCATAGACCTAAACGTCCAAGAATTAAAGGTTTCCATAGACTCCGAAATCATTGTTAGACAAATAAGGAATATTATACATTGAAATTCTCCGCACCTAAAGAATTACCAATAGGAAGTACACAGGTTAATAAAGCATTTTGAAGCTTTCAACATTACAATGATTCCCAGAGAAAATAAAATTCTTGCTGATTCCCTGGCCACCGCTGCCTCGAGGCTGTCACCTCTAGAAGATTATGAAGCCTACCGGTTCACTGTGGAGCTACTCTACAAACCATCGATGCCCAACAACATTTCTAATTGGAAGGTATTTGAAGGAGATGAACAGATCATAAAATTTCTGAATAACCAAGATAATTTCAAATACTTAGCTATTGACGATGAAGTATTCCAAGAACAATCAACAGAGGACAATCCTCAAACAGATCAACCAATCGACAGATCAAAGTCTCACACAATTCTGAAGGGAATAACTATTTTAGAAAACCTTTTTGACGTAAAGGAAAGGTTCAAAGGGTCAAAAAACGCGAAGACCGGTATTTCCTGTCCCATGCATGAAACTATAAATCTCGGAACCTCGGAAAACCCCAAAAACGTAAACCTCGGCAAGACAATATCCAAAGAGGACAGTAAGGCATATCTCAAACTTTCCAGACAATATCAAGATGTCTTTGCGTGGTCCTACCAAGGTCTGGAAACTTATGATACCCATATCATTCAACATACTATCCCTTTAAAGCCTGAAGTAAAACCCTTCCAACAGAAGCTTCGGAAGTACCACCCATCCCTGGAGCCTCTCATGTGTCAGGAATTAAAGAAACTGTTAGATGCCAAAAATTATCTTCAAGGTTAGGCATTCTGCATGGGTAGCAAATTTGGTTCCTGTAAGAAAAAAGTCTGGGGAGATCTGCCTATGCGTAGATTTTAGAAACCTCAACAGAGCTTCAGAAAAGGATAACTACTTAGTCCCATCGATGGAGCATCTCTTGTAGACCGTGTATGGCTCTGCGATTTTCTCCTTGCTGGACGGTTTCTTAGGTTACAACTGGGTTTTGGTTTTAGAAGAAGACCATTTGAAAACTACTTTCTAAACCAAATGGGGAACCTTTTCTTATAAACACATGCCCTTTGGGTTAATCAACGCAGAGGAAACCTTCCAGAGGGCCATGGACGTAGCATTTCGGGGACTAATCAACAAGTGTGTAGTAGTCTACTTGGACGATTTAACTTTGCATTTAGAGAATAGAGAAGATCACATCCAACACTTGAACCAGATTTTTGAATGGTGTAGGAAATACGTCATATCCTTAAACCCTAAGAAAACTATTTTCAGTTTTGAGGAAGGTAAGTTTTTAGGCCACATTATATCTCAAGAAGGCATCCGCATAGACCTAGAAATAATTAAGGCTATAGCTCAGCTTCCACTACCTCACAACAAAAATTCTATGCAGTCGTTCTTTGGAAAAATCATTTTTGTGAGGAACTTCACCCCAATTTTGAGTAGACTGTCAAACCCCTAAAAAAATGATTCATAAGGATGCTGAACGAAAGAAGGATTTCAAAAATATTAAAAATGAAATCTCTTAAGCCCTAGTACTGCGAAGCCTCAATTTCAACAAATATTTCTTCCTTTATACTTTCGCCTCCGACCAATAGTTAGCCACAATATTAACTTAGATGGATGAGAATAAAAATGAAGCTCCGGTATCGTTCATGAGAAATAACCTCCAAGGTGTTGAACTAAATTATCCTTCTATCGATAAACAAGCCTATGCAGTTTATAAAGTGGTAAAACACTTCAGATCTTACATCCTCAATAACCACACCAAAGTAATCATACCTCACCTTGCAGTCTAATCCCTATTTACTCAACAAGAGATGGGGGAAATAAGAGGAAAATGGAAGTAGTCCAAGAATTTGATCTATACATAAAACCTACTAAACTTGTTAAAGGACAAGGGTTATGCAAATTGGCAGCTGAAGCTCAGGACCAAGTAAATGAAGACCCCAGATGGGAGAATGAAATGGCATTATGGTGCGATGAAGCTTCAGACATCTCCTCGGGGCAAGATTATTGGTATGAGAAATTGACTTATCTCCTGCACCATGGGACTTTCCCAGAAAACCTAAACCCTAGGGAAAGGAGAGATCTCAGGATAAAATCCACATAGTATCACCTCATAAATTCGTTACTCTTTTGGGTTAGTTATGATGGGGTACTTTTAATATGCCTCGAACGTGAAGATGCAGACAAAGTTCTGAAGGAGCTCCATGATGGCCTTGTTAGTGGACATTTTGCAGAAGACACCACCACTCATAAGATACTGAGAGGTATCTATTTGCCCACTTTGTTCAAGGACGCTCACACATACGCTATAAAATGTAAAACTTGTCAAATAAGCACGAGGAGGGAGAAGAGAGAAGCGGTCCCACTCTGAGACGAACAAAGTTTGCTCACACAAGAATTATCCAAAATACTTGGAATATAACAAAGTAATCCATATAGGCTGTAAATAATAAATGAATAGATAAGATATGATAAGATAATAAGATAATTACAATTGAGAACGACGGCTCATTTATATACCCACGCATGGGTGCCCTTTACCAATAGTCATGTCCTTTGAGACATGACCTTTCATTATTAATAATTATTATGTTATGAATATCTATGGTATATGTATATTTATGTTCATAACATTGCCTTCCCCTTAAAAATTCTTTGTCCTCAAAGCATACTTTATGGAAGACTTATCTTTTACTCTAACTTGTATTTATTGTCTTTTGATTTGTCATTCCTGAGTTAGTAATTGTTAAGGACTTGAGACGATAGGAGATTCTAAGCACTGATCATAATTGTCGAATTGTAAAGGAGTCTGCCCATCCTAATTCGATCTTTTGCGGATTTGGGTTTTTATAGGGTTTTTGGAAAGAACTTGATACATTTCTACTCTCATGTTCGCTTCTATTTTGACCCTCACTTGTAGTGGAAGTAATATTCTTTGACATAGCAGGTATTTGTTTCTGTTGATACATTGATTGGTTGAAGTATCGATTTTTGTGTTCAGGATGTTGATAAGGAATCCTCACAACTTGATCTTTACTTCTTATACTTTCATCTTTTTCATATCTCTGGCTTGTTTGTACCTTGACATTTGAAAACTTCTTTACATCAACTGGATTTGCCTCCTTTTTTGTTGTAAGGTTGATTGGGTCTGTCATTGTTTCCTTATCGACTAATGATGTTTTGCGATCTAGCTTCTCTTGTAAATTCTTCTTATCATGCTTCAACTTTTTAATCTGAGTTAATAAATCTTGATTATGTTGTCTTAATCGTAAAAATTCTTCCTTATTGTCTTTTTCTGATTCTAGATTTTCCTTTCTTTCGTCCTTTAAGATTTTGATTTGTTCAAGTAACTTCTAGTTAAGGTTCCTTAGGCATGAGATTTCTTCCTCCTTTTTCAGTTGATTTCTCCTTGAGACCTCGATTTTCTTGTTCTGAATTTGAATTCCCTTGCTTCTTGTCTTTTAACTTTCTGATAACCAGTAAATTTTGATTATGATTTTTTAATCGTAATATTTCGTCATCTCGTTCTAGTAAGTCTTGGTCCATTTTTTTTGTCTTTTAATTTTTAGTTCTTCATTTTGTGCAATGAGTTCCCAAATATGCTCTTTGAAGTAATGATTATCTTTCTGTGTTAACCCATTAAAATATTTTTCCTTCTCAATTTCAAACTGTAAATTTTTATTGCTCACTTTATAATGTCCTAGTTCTCCTTCCAATATTCGTGATTGTATTTCTGAATTACCTTGATATTCTTCCATAATAAATGATTTTTTTAAATGTTTCTTCAATCTTTTTAGAAAAATTCCTTTTCCTTTAACTTGGAATGGGTGATTTTATATTTGAAGTGAAACTTAGTGAATAATTGGGTATAGCTTGAACTTTAAGGTTCCTTATAAATTTCAATATATGATCACTTCCTTTAAATGACCTCGAAGCTTTTTAAATCACCTTTTCTTTTGGAGGGGTTAATTGATTCTTGTAGCTTCTAATATCTTTTTATTAACTTAAAAGTACTTTTTTTTTATATATATATAATATCTCCTTGATTCCGCTAGGCCTTCAAAAAACTTTTAATTACCTTTTTCTTATAAACTTTTAATTGTCTTTTTCTTTCCGTTGCTTAGGTAATTATTGCACTTTAAAATAATTAATTTCATTAAGGATAACTTGGTTATTATAATAACTCTTTAGCAATCTTCAGTTAGGATTTTTAGTATCATTAATTAATTTTAGACTCAATCTCTTAAAGGTTGTGACTTTGGAATATGGGTGGCGGATTTTCTATGTATGGATTTTAAAAATTATTTTTGATGCACGATGAGAGAACAACGTACGGACGATGCACATATGGTTTCAATGGTTGTAAGAGGGAAATGGCGGATCTGTACAATGACAATAGATATGGTTGCATAGAAGTTGGCAGCTGTTGTAAGGTGGAGGATGGAGACTGTACGGATAAACGGTTTTTAAATTTTTATGCACAGGTGGATTTTTTTTTTTTTTAATGCTCTTACGAAACTTCAATTTTATTGTATGGTAGCTTAAATTAAATTGTAAAAAAGTATATAAAACTCGATCATACGGTGGTTGGAGTCAATTAATTATCTATACGAAGGAATGATTTTTAATGCTGTACGAATGCTAAAACTACGGCTGTACCATTTGAATTTGATTTACGGTTGTACGGATAAACAATTTCTAGCAAGATTGTACGTCCTGATTAGTTGAATAATTAATCTGCGACTGTATGGATATGTACAATGAATTTTTTATGAGTATACAAATTTATTTGAAAACTAATGATCGTACGAATGTCAATTTATTTTTTGTACGAATCGAGCAGAGTACGGACGCGGTGGTAAGAGATAGATTTACGGATTTTTTTAATGGATTGTTGTGTGGACAAAATAACAGTGGTTATACGGTGGTGTTCCTATGCACATCGGAGGTATGGATCGTACAATGACAGTTGCAGGGGATTGGTGGACTGTTGAGTGGCGGTTGTAATGGTAGATGTAGAACAAAATTTCTTCTTTTCTTTTGAAATATTTATTTATTTTTATAATTTTTATCTTCCTGATTTCTGTTTTTTTTGGATTTGGAGCCTAATGTTTTCAACAGACTTCTGAGTTTATATGGCTAAATGCCTGAATTGGTCAAAGACCGAAGTTCCTAAGAACTTTGAAAATTTGAATGGCCAAGGGCCTGATCGGTGGTCAAAGACCAATTTTCTCAAAGAAACTCAGAAACAACGGGGTTGGCCAAAAACCAGATCAGACAAGGTTTGATAAAGAAACTGGCCAAAGGCCGGGATCATAAAAATGAAGCTCCGATACCAAATGAGACGAACAAAGTTCGCTCACACAAGAATGATCCAAAATACTTGGAATATAACAAAGTAATCCATATAGAACTGTAAATAATAAATGAATAGATAAGATATGATAAGATAATAAGATAATTACAATTGAGACTAAGGGATCGTTTATATACCCACGCATGGGTGCCCTTTACCAATAGTCATGTCCTTTGAGACATGACCTTTCATTATTAATAATTATTATGCTATGAAAATCTATGGTATATGTATATTTATGTTCATAACACACTCCAACTGGTGACCATTTCTAGGACTTTTGAGAAATGGGGGTTAGATATCATAGGAGAAATTACACCAAGTTCTTCAAAACAACATAAGTACATACTTACTACCTCCGATTACTTCACAAAATGGGCAGAGGTCTTTCCTTTGACTCATGTAAAAGAGAAGGTGGTAATCTAATTCATAGAACAACTCACTCATCACCCGAATTAATTGGTCGATGCGACACGATAATCTCTTCCCCATTTAAATTCTCTTGAGCCACTATAAACTAAACCATTATGTGCATAAAGGAGTTTCAGAGCATCCAAAGGAGTGAAATGAGTAATTCAAAGCAACCGATATCCCGTGAGTATCAAATAACTAGCTAGCAAGCTTTACATGTATGTACCAGTCTGTATTTTTGTGCTTACCCTTCATATATGTATTTTATCCAGTGTTTATCTATATTTGGTCTTTAACGATTTGTTTTCATTGTAGGAACAATGCCTCCATGAAAACCAACCACCAAGCGATCTCTGAGAGCTTTGAAGCTAAAGGAAACAGAGGTTGGAGAAGGCTCTTCTCCAGGGGTGGCGAAACAACTATAATTCTATCCCAGAACAAAATCGGTTATAAAAACATCCACCAAGAAGGATTTCAATCAATCTCCGGCCTTCGGAGACACATAGGCTAGAATAGAGACCAAGAAGACACTCCCACATTGGGGAGAACTCTTCAAGAAGATCAGTCAGGAGGAATTCCCTTAATACTCCCCACACAATGACCTAGATGTGAGAGCGCTCAACGACCAGGTATTCCTGAATATTCAACAATCGTACCTGCACATGGTAGCAAGAAGAACCCCTGTGTTTCTTTGTATAGAGCTGTTGCAATGGCTCATTAACCAAATAGACACGCAGAAGTTCCTAATCAATGATGACAATGGTGGATGTGTCAGAGTTTTCCTTCCGGTGGAGGTCCAAAAGTACTACAAGGTTAAAGACCCAGAGGAGTGACTGAATACTAATTTCATTTTGAAATTTTATGAGCGCCATGACACCAGCCAGGTGATGGCCTCATGGTGGTGAGAAGATAAGAAATTCACCAATCGGACCTCCGGCTGGTACCAAGCGACTAGCATAAGATAACCATACATCTTCCTAATGGCACTCATCTATCGGTTGCATGGTGAGAAAGAATGCTCCAGGTTTTTAGAGGCGTGGACACCTCTAGTGTACATAGTATCTATCTCTGGGAGTGGCTTCAATTGGGGAGCCATCATTTCAAAGAAGTTGATCATCTATATACAACAGGCTTGAAAATAAAAAGAAGGGGAGACTCCAGCCTTCTATATGGCGTCATATTTGCTGGACATCATGTGTGCCAGAAACGTCTTCGCAGGCATGAACTTAAGCTGGAACATCGCGGAGCTCCCGGTCCATGTGTATTTCAACATATTGTGGGAGAATAGGTACAAAAAATTCTACTCCCTCATCTGCGATGAATTCATCACACACATTCATTTTATTCTTTTCAAGAAAGAGTGTCCAAGACTACCGACTGTGGACAAAAATGTGATATTCAAGGTCAACCACTAGTATCTGGACGAATGCGATACCTACATTAGGGTATTCGGGGCCACCAGAGCACCTCATATCCTACCAGTACTTGTCCCTGACCGGCTTGTGGTGGGAGAGATATGCTACCAGACCATCCTCGAAGGTTACAACGCTACCTTAGTCAAAGATAAGAAGCAGGCGTTTATACCGTACGAATTTTGCCCAAGCCATGTAGGAAGGGCTGAACCAATTAGAGTTTTGTTTTTAGACCGATAGGTTCCACAAGCATGACCCAAAGGGGCTAGTCCTAAAACATGTCTCTCAAGTGTCGTCCTGCTAGCCATATGCCCACGATAAATTCGAAGATGAGATCTTCACAGAAAATGCCTAGGACTGGGATGAGGTGGTGGCATGAATGGTTGATCCCAAAATGACCAAGTTCAGAGCCATGAGTCTGGACGAGCAAGAAAAAACCATAGAACAATCAGGTCAAGAGGACCTCAGAGTTAGACAAGAAATGCTAGCGACCGAAGAGACAACTCCCCAAGTAGTGGCCGAAGCAACATAATTTCCCCAGGTAGCCTCGGTGCAAGGTAGAGGTTCCCCCATGGCCCAGGATGCATGGGAGAGGGGGTTACTCATGTTAGATAATGAACAATGAATAATTGATCAAATGCAAGATGCCTGGACCTCATAAACATGACAGGGCTCCCTACAGACAATTCAAATAGAAGTCAGACGGGCTTAAGCGGCCCTGGATTCATAGACCTTGATGAAATTACTGGGTTAGACGACCCTGAGTTTACAATGCCACCGACCAGATCACCGACAGGTGTTTCATCTAAACCAGAGATAGTTAGAATATCAAGGATGACAAGTCCATCAAACCCCTTAAGCGAGCTGATTAAAATATATGGTGACGATGAGAGCCCAAAGGTATCCCTTATGACCCCCGTGCGTAACGAAGAGAAAAAAGAGACAGAAACGACATATTCCCTGGTTCTCGATTCTCAGATTGAAGAGCTTCCATAGAACGAACAATAAATT
The DNA here is from genome assembly GCA_032191745.1 of Picea mariana. Classification (NCBI taxonomy): domain Eukaryota; kingdom Viridiplantae; phylum Streptophyta; class Pinopsida; order Pinales; family Pinaceae; genus Picea; species Picea mariana. The sequence goes on along the minus strand of JASDQU010196295.1, from coordinate 3,953 downwards.
GAAAGTGTCTTAGACACTTAGCTACCCAATGCACCAGAGACTCAAGTGGACACCCTGAATGATGAGTTAGGATTCGACTAACCAAAGGAAGAAGTTTTGCAACAGGAAATCGGTGTTTCAACGACCGATGATCAAGTAAGTACCCAACATACCCCTGATGCCTCAGTTTCAATTGGTACTCAAAAACATGATGAGCGACAGTCAAAAGTGGGGCCTTCAGAACACAGGGAGGAAGTTCAAGAACCCAGTCTTGAACAAATATATACCATCAGGAGTCTAGGATATACACTCACCTAGGGGGATCAACAGATTCCCGAACCTGTGGATGAAGTAGCTGACATACATGCCATCACTTATATCTAAATAGGAAGGCTATCGTCCATAGAACTACCAAGAAGAGGAGGATCACTCTAGATCTCTCTATCCTTATCACCACAGAGGAAAACCTGATCAACAACGAGCATGCTAATACTTTTGAACTCATTGGTGTAGGGATGGAGATCATGGATGCCACCCTAGACATGGCTAAAAAAGATGAAGAAGAGATGGTTGCTGCTCTAAAGGAATTGGAACATTTGCACCACTTGGAGAAATATTAACAGGACACTACACAGGTCGCGGTGTACCTAAGGAACGAATTCAAGGAGGCCTACAACAAGTTTACAGATGAATGAAACCTATTCATTGCAAGGATAGCCAAGCTTTAGAAAGACACCCTCATGGAACTTCCGATGTGGAAAGACATGGAGAGGTGGTATGAGAAAGCACAACAGGCCTTGGAA
>JASDQU010196293.1:23854-35148 GCA_032191745.1 Picea mariana | reverse complement strand
CAACTACCTAATGAGACTTGGTTTCTCCAAAAGTCATGCAGATCAAAATATTTACTACAAAGTCGTGAACAATGCACATGTGATTCTACTACTATATGTCGACGATCTATTCTTGACAGGTGAAGATTCTCTCGTCATCCAGTGTAAAAAGGAACTAGCTTCTGAGTTTGATATGAAAGATACTGGTCTCATGCATTATTACATGGGACTAGAAGTATGGTAGAAGTGTGGTGAAGTATTCCTTGGACAAGGAAAGTATGCAGTAAAGATTCTTCAGAAGTTTGGAATGATGGATTGAAAATCCATGGACACTCCTATGACCACAGACATAAGAAAAGTAAGAGACTTAGATTATGATCTAGTAGACACGTCTCTATATCGACAATTTATTGGGTCATTGATGTATTTAGTAAATACTCGACCAAACATTTTCTTTGTTGTAAACACACTAAGCCAAGTTCTAGGTGGAACCTAGACATGAGCATTGGATAGTTGCAAAGCATGTTCTAAGATATATTCATGGGACACTAAACTATGGTTTAAGATATACCACATCCAGTGATATACAACTTCATGGATTCATAGATTCAAATTGGGAAGAAAGTGCAGAAGACAGAAGGAGTACTTCAGGGATGTGTTTCATCTTGGGCTCCACTATGATATCTTGGGGCAGCAGGAAACATAAGTCTATGACACTCAGCACAGCAGAAGCAAAATATATCACAGCATGTGAAGCATGTATAGAAGCAGTATGGCTAAGAAAGTTGATTCATAGATTATTTGATCAGGTTCTAGATTCGACCATAATACACTGTGACAATCAGAGTTATATAAGGCTATCAGAACACCCAGTGTTTCATGAACGTCTGAAAAACATTGAGATCAAAAACTACTTTATTCGAGATGAAGTCTGGGAAGGAGAAGTGAAGCTCCAGTATATCCCCACAAATGAGTAGACAAAAAATATATTGACAAAGCCTCTGTCCAGAATAAAGTTTACATATTTCCAAGACAAATTGGGGATTGTGGAAATAACTCCCTTAGCTGAAAGGGAGGAAATGTCTCTCCAATTTGGGAGGGAGAACTGAAATATCATTGATTTATGGACAATCATTTTCATCTTTGAAAAATGGTCTAGGATGGACATTTCCTTTCTAGTTCGGAAAGTGGTTTGAGATTTCTGACAGACAGACATTTTCCAGTTCGGAAAATTGTCCATATCAAACGGTCATTTTTGTAATGAAAATGGTTCGATGGATTGTTAATGTACCATAGAGAATGATTCCCCTTGTGGCCAGTGTGGGGTAATGGTATAGGACAGTCGTTCTTCTTTACAGTCACTCTCAGTAGTGGTTAAGAAGATTGGTCCGCCTCACCGGACAGTCATTCTTTTGAAGCTCACAGTGGTGAGCAGTTTCGAAGAATGGTCCATTTTGGAGGTTGGTGCAGGACATTCATTTCCTTAAGAAATGGTTCAGACAGTCATTCCCTAGGGAAGATTCATTCTCTCCAGGTTGCACTTTTTTTAGTGCCTGAGGAATGGCTCAGATAGGTGATTGGTCTAGGTTTAGCAATCGAGGATAGGCATTGCCTAGGGCTGACTCATTCTCTCCAGGTTGCACTTTGTTTAGTGTCGAAGGAATGGACCAGATAGGCGAATGGTCCAAGATCAAAAACCAAGACAATTATTCTTCTTTGCTTGAGAAGAATAGTCCAGATAGCACATCATTGAAGTTCTACTCTCTGAGGGTAGATTATCTTTCATATCTCACAGATGTGAGTGGAAGAATGGCCTAGATGACTCAGTTTATATCATAACATTGTTTCTGTGCAGGTTGATATTAGATGATATGATTACTATGGAGACTGTATGTCTCCAGACAGTAGACGTATGCTACTGTGGCGGATATCTTCCACTGTTTGTGTCACAGATTGAGTAGTTGTGTACTACAATGGATAGACACGGTTGTGTTCTGTCAGATGACATTGTACTAGTTGTCATGGAGATTATCCAGTTGGATAATAATGATGATGCTCGTGATTTAATTAGCCTGTATGGCTATAATGATGCTACTAGTTGAATGGTTTGTTTGTTCTCAAGACTATTATCCATTATACCTCCCTAGCTAGGAGGGAGTGTTGATATTATGGTAGTTGTCAGAGGTATTAATCTCCATTTGTGACTCTTGACAAGATTAGAATATTTCGGAAGCAAGAAAATAATTGAATATAACCCTAGAAGAGATGTCGGCTAAAGGAAATAATTAACACTAAATAATTAGCACCCATAATGAGAATTCGGCCCAGGCAGTCTGGTAGAAGCAGTATAAATACAGGAGGTCAGTCTTCATTTTAGCCAGACTTCTTAGAATTACATAAGTGCACTTGGGTGCACTGCAGAAGGCCAGTTTGTGCGCAAGTATTGGGAGGAGGTGTTGTCGCCAGTCCTGTAATGTATATTCTCGGTCTTTCTGGGTTGGACTCTATGATCAGTGTTGGCTATCTTTTCTTGGTACATTAGCCTTGGTTGGCTATTGATCTGCTATCGGAATTATTCTTTCTATCAAGGTCAAAGTGCTCGAGGGTGGAATTAGTGCCTATGGTTGGGTGACAATATTTCTATATTGTCTATGGTTAAATGAGCACATCCAATATTCTAATAGATTCCTTGTCACGCAGCTCTAAAATGGGGGTTACCTGAACCATGTTGTGTCTTAGTGGCTTGTTTTTGTTTTCTTTCGTCTAAACCACTTGAGTCTGTGTTCGACCTCTGCGTTGATTGAGATGTGTCACAAATCTGTGGATTGAGTTGTGTCACCTATGTATCCTATGATCTGAGCCTATCTGCTCCACTCTTCCAGAGTCGAGTTCGTACCTGAACTGTCTTTGGGTTGCTACCTTTTGTGTTTCCTGAGTGGAATTGACCTGTTGTTGTTGTTGTTGTCCTGAAATTGAGGGAATTGAGTTGAAAACTAGTTGAAGAACCAGGTTTTCAGGCTCGTGGTAGAAGAGGTAGGTTGTCAAGCCTGTGAGTAGTTCTCTCCAGGTGAGAGAGTCTGTTGGGAAGTGGTTTTCTCCTAGAGAGATTCCAGCACCAGCTACGAAGCTCTGAGAATTTCTAATCCGGCCTGTTGCCGAGACCCGGAGAGGGAGGTGAATCACCGATGGACTATGTTTGTGAAGGTGTATACTCCTGGATGGAACATGCATGTGGGGAATGAGATTCCATGAGTAGTGGGCGTAAGAAGGCTCCTGGAGAGAATCCTTTCGGATGCTCTGTGTAGTTTTCCTGTAACCTCAGCCTAGTCTAGGATTCCCTTGCCCTGGGTGGAGCTTGGTCCCAGCTCAGGGGTGACCCACTGTTGAGCGTGATGAACAGCGTGGTCTAAGGCTGGGAGGTTCGTGGAAGGTCTGCACGTGGTTGGTGGAGTTACTACAATTTCAAAGATAAGTATATGCATGTTTTTAATTTCAATAAAAATGCATGTCTATGATGCTTGCAATATTATCATGTATTCCGTTGCAATGATATTTACTATTAATTCCATTAATTTTGTATGTTAGCAATAATTATATGTTTACTTTGTGTTAATCCATTTAACTTCATTTAAATGCATACTATATAAGTTTGAGAAATTTTCCACGTAGTAGCATTGCTCGATTGTGGTGTTGATGGTCGGGGATGTTACACCGAATGGCACAACCATCGAGGCATGGTTGGAGAATATGGCAATGTGCTTGCACTTCGCAACTATACCTCTAACATGAAGGTCTGCATGGCGGTCTTTCAATTGAAGTGAAGCACTCTTCTATGGTGGAAGACGCTCTTGTCGCAATTGAACATGGCAGTCGAAGACGTGTCATGGGAACTGTTCGAAGAACGGTTCCGGGAGAGGTATTTGTCTGAGGAATTCATTGAGTGTCAGCTCAACGAGTTCAATGCCTTGCGACAGGGCGGTTGTATGGTGCTCGAGTATGAGGATTGTTTTATGGAGTTGCTTCGGTATACTCCGCACCTAAATACCTGTACGCCACAACCTTAGGGTCTTATGACATCATGATCGATATACTGGTTGGAATCGCATGATGTGATACTCGATTGTAAGACAAAACGATTGAGCTTGGTCATTGATGAGGGACAAAGATGCATGATTGTAGGTTGGAACCAGGGAGTTTCCCTGAGGTTCATCTCTTCCTTGTAACTATGGAAGAGCATGTGCAAGGGATGTAAGATTTATGCGATCCTTGCATTAAGCGACAAGGGAGTAGTGGAAGGTATTGAACACATTTTGGTGGTGAGAGAGTTTGTGGACGTCTTCCCTGAGGAGTTACCTGGGATGCCACTAGAGAGGGAAGTGGAATTTACCATCGACCTAAAACCGAGAACTGAACCGATAGCAAGAACGTCTTATCGGATGTCGACCTCGAAGTTACAGGAGTTGAGAATGCAAGTGAAGAAGTTTTTGGACCTGGGACTTATACGTCCCAGTGTGTCACCGTGGGGTGCACCTGTTATTTTCATATGAAAGAAGGATGGGTCGTGGAGAGTTTGCATTGACTACCATCAATTGAACAAGGCAATGATCAAGAATCAATACCTGTTGCCAAAGATTGATGATCTGTTCGATCAGATGAAAGGCGCAATGGTGTTTTCAAAGATCGACTTGCGATCTGGGTATCACCAGTTACGGATCAAGGAGGATGACGTCCCTAAGACTTCCTTTAAGACGAGGTTTGGACATTACGAGTTTACTGTTTTACCGTCTGGATTGACGAACGCCCCAAGGGTATTTATGAGTTTGATGAACGCGGTGTTCTGCGAGTACTTGGAAAAGTTCGTCCAAGTATTCATTGATGATATTTTGATTTACTCTCGAATGATGGAGGAGCATGACGAGCACTTGCGCTTGGTACTATAGTGTCTGCAAGAGAACAAATTGTATGGGAAATTGTCTAAATGCTCGTTTGATCAATCGAAGATTCACTACTTAGGGCATGTCATCTCCAGCGAAGGTATCGTCGTGGATCTAGAAAAGGTCGAGGATATTATGGAATTCCCTGCGTCGACAAATGTCCCTGATGTGCGCAACTTCATGGGTTTAGCGGGATATTATCAACGGTTCGTCGAGTTTTTTTCGAATATAGAAAATCCGATTACGAAATTGAAGAAGAACAACAAGAAGTTTGTTTGGACCGAGAAATGCGCGGATGCATTTCGAAGGCTCAAGGAGCTGTTGAAGATATCACGATACTAAAGGTCTCTGACATGGATGCAGACTTCTTGGTATGCACTGACGCATCCAAGGAAGGCTTATGCGGAGTCTTGATGCAAGACAGTTGAGTGACGCTTACATATCGAGAAAGTTGAGAAGGCATGAGGAGAATTATGCGACGCACGATTTGGAGTTGTTATACATTGTTTATGCCTTGAGAGTTTGGAGACACTACCTTATTGGAAGTAAATTCGAACTTAAAATGGACCATTGTGGACTACAACACATCTTTATGCAAAGCAACTTGAATGCGTGATAACGACGTTGGTTGGAATTTCTTAGAGAGTATGATTTCGAGATTACTTGCATAAAGGGAACAATGAACAGAGTGGTTGATGCATTGAATCAGAGACCACACATATTTTTGGTGATGCATCTTTAGATGAATCTACGTGAAAAGATTCTAACTTTACAAAGCGACAATGACTGGTACAAAGAGGTCAAGGATTTTTCAGACAAAACACAATGATGGTACCAAGATTTAAAGGATTTACGTTGGACAACGATGGATTATTGAGATTTAACAATCGAATTTATGTACCATCGAACAACGAGTTGAGGAGTTTGATCCTAAACGAGGCTCATAGAGTAATGTACATGGCTCACCCGGGAGTCACGAAGATGAGGGAAGACCTTAAACCCTTATTATTATGGAAAGGAGTGAAGGCATAGATAGTCAACTATGTGGAAAGATGTCTAGAATGTCAGCAGGTGAAGGATGAACATATACATCCAGCAGGATTACTACAACCACACACTATTCCGGAATCGAAATGGGAGGTCATTTCGATGGATTTCATTGTTGGATTGCCACTGACGACAAGGAGACACGATTTGATTTTTGTGGTAGTTGACACTCTGACGAAGAGTGATCATTTTATTCCTGTGCATACGACGTATCAGGCACCTGACATAGCTAGAATTTTCATCAGTAAGATTGTGAGACAGCATGGAGTGCCTAAGAGGATTATATCCGATTGAGGATCAATGTTTACTGGACGATTTTGGACTAGTTTTCAAGAGGCCTTGGGAACCCAACTTAACTTTAGTACCACGTATCACCCGGAGACAGACGGGAAAATCGAACGAACAAACCAAATCTTGGAGGACATGTTGTGTATGTACGTGATGGACCAATAGAAGTGTTGGGAAGAATTCTTGCCACTAGTAGAATTCGCATATAACAACAATTATCAAAGCACCATTAAGATGGCACCTTTCGAGTTTCTTTACGGGCGACCGTGTCAGACTCCTTTGAGTTGGGATCGGCTTGAGGATAGGGTCTTGGTGGGACCAGAAGCAATCCAAGAAATGGAAGATCAAATGAAAACAATAATACAAATGATCAAGGAAGCGCATGATCGATAGAAGAGTTATATCAATGCACATTGTGTCGACCGTAGTTACGAAGTTGGCGATCGAGTCTTCTTGCGAGTGAAACCGCATAAGAGTTCGATCAAGTTTGGAAATGGTGCTAAAATCTCTCCTAGGTTCATGGGACCTTTCGAGATTGTGGAAAGGAAGGGGACTGTGGCCTATTGACTAGCCTTGTCTGATTCTTTGAGGTGTATGCACGATGTTTTTCACGTATCTGTTTTGATACATTATATTAGTGATCCTACACATGTTATTGACATGAGTTCCTTGCATGTATCTGACGAGGGTGTGCTCATGGCTAAGCCAATCCACATCCTAGACCATCGCATTTGACAGCTACAATGTCGAACAATAGATCAGGTCAAGGTCCAGTGGGACAACTATAGGCCACACTCGGCGACCTGGGAGGATGCATATGATATGCGCCGACAGTTTCCATTTTTGTTTGATAGATAGACTTATGATACTGTGATACACTTTATCTCATCACTTACATACTGTGAAACTTCGGGATGAAGTTTAAACCAAGAGGGGGTGTATGTAACATCCCGCTCTTGCGTGCACTGAGCGAACTTATTCTTTGAGGACACTTGCTTGCAAGTGATCCAGGTTATTATATCTATTGGTTGTTTGATTATGATTATGAGATATTATGGATTTGATGATATGTTATTTGGTTGTATTACATAGGCAGGTGCTATTGACTGGGTTCTCCTGAGTGTGCAGGACTTTGACATTGAGGATGCAGAGGCATCAATGAAACCCCTTCGACTCCAGATCAAGTCAGGGAGTGGACTATTGGGGTTTGAATGTTGTTGATATGACATATGTACATATGATTAGATGTTTTGATAATTGATTATTATTGCTGACATGATTCGTTGATGAATGCAAGCTGACGATAGCTTGCCGACCAGACTCACATGTGGAGTAGAGGGGTCACGCAGGACAACCAAAGACTTGAGCGAGAGGTGTGGCAGCAACCCTGCCATAGCCTACTAGCACTCTCGTCATGGCTCGAACTATAGGTTAACAATTACCTAGTTTGATAAGACCCACGATGCCGTGAGGGCAGACTATGATAGTTGCTCACGATGATTCTAAGGGGTGCGCAATAAGGCAGAGGCCTTATTCCTTAGAGGCCCTTAGTCTCCCACAAGATCACCTGGCGGAGTATTGACTCCAAGGGTTTTTGACATCTACCAAAGTCAGTCAAAAGGCGAGTGGCACCTTTGGAGAATGTACTGCGTCTTGAAGGGCACGTCGCGCAAGGAAAACGGAAAGAGGTGAGCGGCACCCTTGGAGCACATAGTGCGTCGTGCAAGGAAAATGAAAATAGGTGAGTGGCACCTAGTGCATCTTGAAGGGCACATCGTGATTTTAACCGGTAAGTGAATAAACCTAGTCGGCCCTAAAATGAATGATGTGATAAGTAAGATTTAAAAACATTTTTTCCCGAATGAAAATGTTGCCCAACCTAGTGAAATTAAACTTAGGTCTAAGTAGAACATGTGGTAAAAAAAAAAACATGTAACAAGAAGGGGGGTAAGAAATTCAAATTCATTTATTAAAGTCAAAAATTATAATGGAGGATTAAAATTTTAAAAAGGGAAATGGTTGCTCTTATCTACATTTACTAATTTAATTTTTAGTTAAAAGGAAAAGAGGGTAAATGGTTGTTTTATCTACACTCGCTAAATTAATTTTTAATTAAAGAAGAAAAAGGGTAAATGGTTGTTTCATCTAAACTTGCTAAATTGATTTTTAGTTAAAAAGGAAAAAGAGGGAAACTTAAAAGAAATGAAACTTAAAGAAAAAGGGGAAACTTAAAGAAAAGGGGAAGCATAAAGAAAAAGTTGAATGTCTAACTTAGTAAGGAATCTTGCCTTGGGAACTTGCTATTTATGAACTCAACTAGGAATTAAGTAAGGCGTAAGTCATTTAATATTTGTAAGGGAATATTGGGACACAAAGGAGTGTTTTTAGGAATGCTTTTAGGTGGGTGAGGGAAATAGAAATATTTAATTAATTAATAAAATTGATTTTCTGGTGCAACTAGGGGATGGGTGATATGTGTACGGGGGAGGTTTTTCGAAATTAATTAACTGAAAAAGGAATTTAATGAGAATTTGAGAAACTAATTACTTAAAAAAAACTCTATAAAAAGGAGGGAGGAGGAGGAGGAGGAGGAGTATGGATCTCATATTTTTGCGTAACATTATGCTGCTGAATTTTTATCTTGACTGAACTTTCTCTTGTGGGAGTTGGGATACCCAGCTCGGGTAACAAGTGGTAGCTCGACCTTGCGAGGCAAGTTGGGTGCTAGCAGTTCTCTAGTATTGTGTGTGTGGCCCCTTTGCGGCTCGAGGGGGTCGAGGGGAAGAAGAGTACCCCTAGCGTTGGTTGGGAGGTACCGGTGAGGTCACATCGGTTGTCAAGCGGAAGCTAGACAGAGCGCATGCAGGACAACAACTACGAAGCATTCATGTTTGGCTAAGGTATGCCTGTTAAAGTTGTTGCTTACAATGAAATTTAATTTACACATGTTATTTTCTGTGCTCGGTTGAATATTTCATTGCCATGAGCTTTCTTGCACCTTCTTTCCTATGGTATTTGTAATCCCCTTGCTTGTTGTTTTATGAATTGATTTCCCTTGGCGAACCCAACTTCTGATTACAATGACTTCTCTGCATTTGTTTTTTATTACGAAGAAGAATTTGTGTTTTTATCTTTCGCCCCTTATCCCTTTAGTTGTTAGTCTGTGCTTGAGCAGTCGGCCAGGAGCCGAATAGACGATCATCACTCCGGTGTTTAAATACCTATAGATTCAAATGCCCTGCTTTCTTGTGCATGGATAACAAGTGAAGGATAAATTTCGCCCAACTATCTATCCCTTACTTATCTCTGCGTTTTTCTTTTCTGATTGATCTCTAATTCTTGTGCCCTCCTTGTGGATGAGTATCTCTGTGTTTTTCTCTTATGATTAAACTCTGTGTCTTGATTGATTAAACTTCGATTACACTCTATGTTTTAATTGTTTAAACTCTGATAAATCTCTGCGCTTAAATGGTATTCTCTGCATTTTCTTGTGATTGATTACATCTACGTTTTCTGGATGATTAATCCTTGCATCTTTTTGGTGAATGAATGTCTCTGCGTCTTGGACGACTCAATTCTGAATGAGTAATCTTGCGTTCTTATTTTGAATGATTATTAGTTCTTTTTATGTGAGACTGCATTTTTTTTTAACTATATGTGACTGGGTTTTATCCATATGATGGACAGCGTGGTGATGGCTTATCACTTAAAACTGTATATCATATAGTTTGGACAATGATACATCCAACGATACACACCGATATATGCAACAATATATTGGGACAACGATTTAATATATAAATCCTTTTACACATCCTCTTCTTAGCTTGATACACAACACTCACGCCACGCTTTTCTGGGCATAATACATAGAATTTAACTCCATGAATCTATTAGCATACTACACAGCATTTATATAGTACCCACTCAGTGAATTGGGGGCTTGATCTCTACGTTTTTGTGGAATGATTAATCTCCACATTTAATTCATCTCTGTGTGTAAGCAACCTCATCTTTGCGTTTTCTGTTATGGATAATCCATGTGTCCTCCCTAGAAATAAACTCTGCGATCATACATTTAATTGACAACAAAATCTAATGTGGATAGACAACATTATCATAGACTTAAAGGACAACGATTTAATAGACTGCGTTTTGCAACACATATTTAGACTGTGCTTCAGCATATATAAAGACTTTGTTTTCAACATATATTTAGACTGTGTTTTCAGCATATATTTAGACAACGAGTAATTCATCATATAGAATGGGTTTTTACCTTTGATAGTGATTTATATAGATAGAGATAATGTTTTTCCTTGCTAAAAGACAACGTTGTTATAATTACTAGACAACGTTTTATATAAATGTGTGAGAGAGATATGAAAATAGCGATTTAGTGACAGCGTAAGTGTAGATAGATGACAACGACTTCATATATAATAGATAGAAAGTTTATATATAAAAGACAATCGTTATATGTTTAAGCAACGATTTTATTGGACAAAGATTTCTTTAGATAGAGATTTTGACAACCACCTAATGTATTCAATAGGCAGCAAAATTATCTGTTAGATAGCGATGCCCTTAAATGTATAGTTATGAAAGACAACGTTGCATGTGAATGCCAATGTTTTGTAGGTGAATGGCAGTAGGTATTATGGGATCGACAGCATGGTGATTACTATTGTGTTGATTGCGTTCTCATCCAATATATATTTAGACAACTAATTGTTTATTTTACAGACAATCATTTTTATAGACAACAATATTATATTTCATATTTTATCTTTACACAACGATATCATACCCTTTTTTACAGCAATGGGATGGTTGACATCGACCTTGTAATAGATATAGTAACACAATTTAATAGACCCTAGGCGAATCCTAAATAGACAACGATATTATTTATTAGACAATGTTTTGATATGTCTACGTTTGATAGGTTTTAATGGATAGCGATTTTTGGTTATGTATTAACAGATAGAGTTTTCTGACATGATTTATGGATAGTGTTTTGTTTTCTGATACGATTTATGGATA
>JASDQU010196290.1:0-19611 GCA_032191745.1 Picea mariana | reverse complement strand
ATAAAATAATGAGTACACAGACAATTACACAGATAAATCAATTCTTACCAATCTTTCTTTGTATTTGATCTTCAACAAACTGTTCTGCAGTTCTTCTCTTCTTCTATTTGTTTAGCAGGCCTGCTAAACGGTTCAGGTGCAATATTGGCTCAAGGGCTACAATTGAATTGCAATATCACGTTTCATGATTTCGGAGTTTCTGTGGAAGTGTGTTCTTGACATATTGAAATCTCGATCCCCGAAACTCCGATGAAGAAAATCAACGGTCCATATCTCATGCTTTTTTTAACAGCTGCGATCAAATCGCGAAATCGCATATCGCGATTTCGGGGTTTTCGTTGTCGAGTGAATTGGACATTTCAAAGTCTCGATCCCTGATTCTCCAATGGCTTATCTCTCTCGCATCTTATACAGATCTGATGGCTTAGATCCTCTCTCCGACAAGGGTTGTAAACTACGGTCCAGATTCCTTCTTATCCAATGGCTGTGATTACATCGTGAAATCACATATCGCGATTTCGGGGTTTTTGTTGTCATTGTTCACGAGACTCGTGAAACTCCGATTCTGAATTCTCCAATGACGCCTCTCCTCTTGTTCATGGGAACTTATCCTTTGTGAAACTTTCATAGATCCGACGGCTGTCGGCAACTCTGCACCAAATCTAACGGCTCTCACTGCGTGCACTCACTGCTTTCGATCATTCACCTCTCTGAACTTGTCTTCTATTTGCCTGTCATCTTCAATGTTGTACTTTCCATCAATGACAAGCTTACGCTGCCTTACGCTACCTGTTCACCGAATTTGCCAACATAGTACCCATCCCTGATAATTTTGTAGGTTGTGGTGTTCCAGAAACGTTGTCCCCCACATAGGCTGCTATGAAAATCAAACATAATTCTTTGGGCCTCTTGTGGGTCTAGACATCTCAGAATAACTCCTAGAGGGTCTTCCCAATACAAGACCTGGTCAATAAGGCAATACCTAACTACTTTGATCTTTAGATCTCTTGCATTTCTTTTTCCCATACCATTAGGGGACCTCAACTTCTACAGAAAAAACATAATATCTTTATACCAGGTGCATTCTGCTAATGGACGGGTGCCCTGAGGATTTTTATTAGCACGCTCATCTTGCTGACCCTATGAGCAGGTGTTGATGAAGTTTACCCTCAAAGCTCTACAATTAGATTCAGCCAACAACTTGGCTAAACCTTGCCTTTAACTAGCTTGGTGGGCTTTATTTCCAGATCAGACTCAAGGATTTTGGAAATCCACTTGCTCCTTCTTCCATCTATGTCAGGTTGAATGAGAATTTCCTTCACAATAGCTAAAGGGACATATGCAATAACCCTTGAATGAAGAACATAAATTCTGAAAGCCTTAAGGGATTTCACCAATGCATAGGATTTCTTCTCCATGATGTCATATCTGATATTTTCATCCCTAAATGCCCTACTAAAAAAGGAGATAGGTTGTTCCAATCCCTCATCATTTTTTTGCAGCAAAACGGCTGCTACTGTATCAAAAGAAGAAAAAGAAAAAATCAGAAAATCCTTGGAATAGTCAAGACTGATTAGCACGAGGGCCTTAATCAATGCTTTCTTAATCTGGCTAAAGGATTCCCTCAATTCAATAGTCCATTTTATTTCATTCCCCTTCCTGAGCATGGTTGTGATATGCTTAAAAAATTCAACAAAATTTGAAACAAGCCTCCTTAGAAAGTTAATGTTGCCCAGAAAATAATAGACCTCTTTCCTGGACCTTGGGAGTGATAATGTTTGGATTGCTTCCACCCTGTTGGGGTCGATATTGACTCTCTCAGTTGATACTATGTGGCCAAGAAACTTTCCCTCCTTCATAGAAAATAATGATTTCTTGGGGTTCAGGGAAACACCAAACCTTCTGCATTTCAAGAAAAATTTCCTCAGATGACAACAATGTTCTTTATCAGATTTGGAAAAGACTATTATGTCATCCAGATAGATGACCACAAATTTATCTTTCTCCCTAATGAAGGCAATGCCCATGGCTCGCTAAAAGGTTGTTCCTACGTTAATTAACCCAAAGGGAATTTTGGCATACATGAATGTTCCCCAAGGAGTGGTGAAGGTTGTCCTTTCTTTGTCCTCAGGTAAAAAAAATATCTGATTGTAACCAAAAAATCCATAAATCATGGAAATCTTGGATGCAACTGTTACCCTCTTCAATATGTGTTCCATCTTTGGCACTAGGTAATTGTCCTTCTTTGAGCTCCTGTTCATATTTCTGAATTCAACACAGAGCCTGACCTCTCCATTCTTCTTTCTCACTAGGACCAAGTTGGCTACCCATTCTGAATATCTCAGGGGAACAATGTTTTGGGCATCCAACAACTTCTTTACCTCCTTCTCCATGATAGGTAGTAACATAGGATTTATCTGTCTCAACTTCTTCGTAAATGGTCTGGACTCTTCCTTCAACGGGATCTTGTGCTCTATAACGTTGGTGTCATATGTTCTGAGTTCTTTATAGGTCCAGGAAAACACATCAGAAAATTCTTTTAATAGCTCAGTATACTCGACCCTCTACTCCTTTGACAAGCTATTAGAAAACTTGACAAACTTTGGCTTCTCCTCTGTGTCAATATTGCACTCAGCCACATTAGCATAATCATTTGATATTTTTCCCTTTACTGCCACATCATTTCCATCAAAATTCCTTCACAAAGGAACTAGTCCTTTGGGGATGTGATTGTGTTGGTAGCCATATTAATCTCTATCTTTTTTTTTTACAAGCTGCCTACACAGGGTTTTTAAACCCTCATTACTCGTCGCAACTTTTCTCATTAAACGACACCATTATCCTTCACTTTTTGCGTACCCGCTTTTCCTTTTTGTTTTCACGACTACAAGCGTGAAAACCCACCATTGGAATTCATGTTGATTACATCAAAGGGTTAATGTTCATTTGGTTTATCATGAACCTAATTGTTTACATGGTTATAACCCCTTGGCCTCAAACACACCACTGGTTACATATGTATCAAAACACCACCCATTTATGCTTTTGACTATTGTTAATATGGTTTTGATTTATAAAATCTTTGATGCAATGGTTTATTTAACATATTGATTTTTTTGGTCAAATCATGGATATGCAATGGTTCATTTAACATTTTGATTGAATTTTTGGATATGCATATAATGGTATTTTAATTTTTATGATTTGTATGTACCATTACACCAAGGTGTCGTTCCAAGTACAGCCTGATATGATGTTCTTGCATGGCCTCGATCTACACCACTATCCTCACACGGATAGAATTAATGCTCCTTCATAGCATTTCGAGCTACCTTTGCATTGTGTTAGGGAATCTTAGGGAAAATGGCTCTATTTCTATCCTATCAAACCCTATTTCCAAATACCCTGTTGATTTTGTGCTATAAGTCGTGGCTCCTGTAGTGAGAATTGAACCCAACGGTGTCCAGACTTTGTTGTTGTTTGATAATGCCGAAGAAGACTTAGAGAGGAATGGTTGGTGGGTCTTTGTTGAGAAGTTCAAGGGTTTTAACTTGGCAGTTGCTCAACAATTCCCACTAACGTTCGATGGTTGCAGAGATAAAGTTGGAGACGTCCAGCTTGAGTTAAATGAATATTTCATTAGCTCAGCCACTGGTCTGCTAGCCGTGGGACAAAAATGGTTTAAAAACTCAAAGATTGACGAAGTCCCCTGGTCACTATTGTTTACCTCAAGGAAGATTACCAGCTGCAACAAAGGTATGCCCGTTACAGCTCTAAAACCTAGATGGCACGATCTGTTAGCTATTGTCAAGCAGTTCGTTACCTGTGAGGGTACATATGGTTTGGTTTTCTTATATCACTTATGGTTTCTCATGAGTTTTATTTATTTTTTGTTAAACGTGCCCTATTTTCTCCTTTGGAGTTTATACAAAATGGAAAAGCATTTTAAAAGGCAGAAAGCCGACTCCAGCCTGTTCCACCACTGTTTGATTAAAATTATTATGGTTCATCAGTTGAAGTTAAATGGTGATTGTTGGGACGCTTTCCTGTTAAGGAATGGTTTTGCTAGTATTGAAATAGGACAAGTTGACAAGTCCGTTGTTACGGAAACCCTTGTCGAGCCCATCATTCCCCCTCCTTCGCTCTTACCCTCTGTGGAACCCTTTACCTACCCGGACACTACCCAACCCGACACTCTGCCTAATTCATATCCAAAAGATGGTTGTAATCCTGTTAAAAAATCTTCTAAGAAAACGTGTAAGGGTAGCAGTGATATCAATTGCAAGGATAAAAGGGTCGTGTGTTGGGTTTCATGGTGTGCCCAAAATAAACCTAAGGAAAATGCAGACCAAAACCCAATTAAGTTAAGCGAGGATTCTGATTCAGAAATTGAACAGTTTCTAACTGAGGAATATCCATATTCGCATGGACTGTGCTCAGTTAAACCCTATGATTATGTGACGAACCTCCCACCGTGTCTTAAATACAACCCCGACTTCCCTGGAATCAAACTCGATAGAGAACCTACAATCCAAGTGAAAAATTCCCTACCTACTGATACACATTCTATTCGGCCACAATGCAATGAATGTCAGTCATGGCTTGATCGGTATTACAGAGATGTTCCTTTGCTTCAGTCTCGGATCAAGTCCTTGGAGGACTGGGTGAATATGCTAACAAAAGAAAATGATAGATTGCAAAATGTAGCTCAAGCTAATGATAAAAGACAAAAAAACACAGGCTCTATTATTTTTAAGAATGTGGAAGCAGCGACTACCATTGTGAATTTGAAAATTGTTTGATTAAAACAAATCCCTGAATCTGAGGTATGGTATTTTAAAAATAATTTTAAGATGATTTTTTTTTTTGTTTTGAATTATGATACAACATTTGTTTTCTCAAATTGCATCTATTCTGTTTTGATTGATTTGATAAAACACGATTCTGGTTATAATAATAACTAGCTACAGAATCGTGAGATTCTGTAGCTAGTTACTAAAATTCAAATTCTTTGATTTTACAACTAAAATGCAATCTGAAATCATGTATTCTTGTGCATTTACAGGTACATACGATTTCTAAAGGAGATTGAATCGCTAGTGGCATCTCTGAACATGCTATTTCTTTACATGGTTTTAGAATAGGCTGTTAGTGTGGATAATAATGGGAATTTGGGAGATTGTATTCCCCACAATTTTTGGAACAAATTTGATGATTTCCATAGGAAATGTTTTGATTCCGTGGCCTTTATAAATGTATTGTTTTGTAAACCATTGCTACCTGGGAGCAGAAACTATGGATTTGTGATTGACAGACTTGAATGAAAGTGGATATTTGCACAACTTTAGCTTCGATATATCATATTTTTGTTCAAGTTTTGCTCATTTTGCTTTGTAATCAAATTGTGACTACTTTAGATATCATGATTTATTACAGGTTTATGTGATGGTATTTATATAGTGTCCATGTTTTATGTCTCTGATTTTATATACAACAATTAATCTGTTATAATTTGATGATTAGAAGGTTAATCTTCTTTATTCAATGAGCAGTTATATGCAAATTTTCATAGCCAGATTTATCTTAATATGATCATTTGTCAAATTATAAATTGTTGTCGCTACATATCTTTTGTTTTGTTATTAGCATTCAACCATTATTGCTTCCTGTTTACGAGAATCATTTGGAAAATCTGGTGTGGGTTGGCCTCATCAAACAGCTAACATAGATGCTATGCACAGGACAAATAGGAGATAAGATTTCAAGTCAGTTTGCTACTTTCATTTTATTAGTTTAATTAATATAAGAATTTCTTGTAGCCTAAATACATTGTATCGATTGTTGTTTTTATTCCTCAACTAGATAGCTGCCATTTCATTTCTTGTTTATAAAAGTTAGAAAAAATAAAAAAACACTGAATGATAGTTTCTCTGTCATAGATCAATTCATATATGATTTCACAGATTTCGATCAAAATTTGCATTTTGTGGATACTGTACATATATTATAAATTTAATCATATCAATAAACTGTACATTTAATAAATAGAACTACTATTTTATAGATATTAGTTAGCAAACTGTGAATGTATTTCAGATTTGTATATAGTTTCCAGTAGTTGTTTTTCATTAAGTTAGTTTATTTAGTTTTGTTTTTTCACTTTCTTAGGACTTAGATCGGCTAACAGAGCCGCTAAACCCATCAGAGTGGATTAATCCAAATGGCTTGGGTTAAATAGACAACCCCGAATCGGATTCACTCCTCCAGTTGACGAGCGGTCAATTTCGCCCGTCAACAAATGGCGCTAGAAGGAGGGCCTGAAAATTATTAATGGCACGAGGCAGTCGTAAGACTCCTCCACCACCTACCCGCTCACCTATAGTGACTAGAAGTCATTCAAATGACAACATTGTCCCTCAAACAACAACCACATCAAACGATGATCTACGAATCACAGTTGAACCAGTAACTCCAAATCCTACAGGTGGTGACGTACAAGGGATTGTCCGCCAGTCTCTCATAAGAACACACAGTGCCTTCACCCATTTAAGACAACCAAACCAACCTTAGGACCAACCATTAGACTTCTCTGATATCAGAGAACAACTCGGAGGCACTAACCTCACTTTAAACCCTATAGATCCAATCCTCACTCCTGCAGTAGAAGGATCTGGCATACCACCCTCATCCCCTCCTTCATCCCCTTCTTCTTCTGGAGAAGAATCCTCTGACGAAGGAAGTTCCTCATCCCATCCTTCAACACCACCCAAACCAATGGGAAACTAGAAAAATCCCTCCAGACCCTGGCTCGACCAAGATGCAGTGGCCGTACCCAGGCCGTAGCATCCCTTACCCAAACACCCAGAGAAGTGGCTCCCTAAATTTGACCCGGACTCTAAACAGATCACTAAAGATCACATTAAAAAGTTTATGTTAGCCATTATACTCCATAAATTCGATCACGAAGATGTAGTCTATAGATTTTTTCCCTACACCTTCGAGGGAAATGCCTCTACCTAGTACTTTGCCCAATAGCCCCATACCATCGTGTCATGGGAGAAGTTTGAAACCTGTTTTCTTGAGAAGTTTGGAGACAACAAGTCCCCAGAAGTTCTAGTCATGGAGCTTTCTATCTTAAGAATGAACCCCAAAGAGAAAATCAAAGACTTTAATCAAAGATTATTAACACTAAAGAACTGAATCCCTACGGATTCAATGCCTGTCGAGAATCTTATCATAACATATTATACAAAAGCCTTACATCAAATCATATCCATTTGGGTTAAGAGATCTAAGAAATCCATGTTGTTAGAGGCCTTCGAAGAGGCCAGTTAGATTGAGAAAGACATCCTCAGCTTAAAAGACACCGCTAGCAATGAAATAGAGACTAGTTCATCTTCCAAAAATAAAATCAAAATCCTCCCTAGACCTGCCCAAAACAAAACACAACCTGAGAGCTCAGATCTAGAAAACTTACAAAAATTCGTTCAAAAACTATCCAATCAAGTTATATATTTGAAAAGGATGGCTGAAGAAGCTTCTTCGAGAAAAGGTCCTTACAAACTCCCATTTAGGAAGCCTTTTCCCACCAACCGACCTAATTCAAATACCAAAGGCCTAAATCTAGAAAGTCTGCAATTCGCTATTCAAACGATTCTAGAAGCACAAGATAACTCGATGCCTCCTGAGATCCCTGAGGAAGTAGCTAAACAAAAGATAGTAGAAGAAGATGAATCCTCTCCGAACATTTTTGGACACTTCTCGGATAGCATTTTTCAAGCTAATTTCGAGACAGTACATCCTTACAATACTAGGAGTAAGATAGCAAACAAGCCTTCATCTGAAAACACCACGAACTTTCCCCCAAAATAGTCTAAACCAGCTGAGACTAAACAAAGTCATGTAAACCCAAGCTTAAATTATGATTTGGTTGAAGATCTAAAAAAGTTAAGGGCTAACATTTATGTTTATGAATTATTAAAATTCTCGTTTCTGCTACAAAAAATGCTACAGAATATTGCAAAGAACAACAAAAATAGCAATCCAAGTAGTAACAAAGGTTTTCAGAACAACCCAAAAGTTCCTCAGAAGGCCTCCGCTAAGAATACTTTTGATCCTCATGAGAAAAGAGACCTTCCTATAAATAATATAACAAATGTAGATAAATTAGTTTTAGAGGCTGGGAGTAAAAAGCAACAAGCTTCCACCATTAGTACTCGCAGAAATGTTCCTCCATTTTTGTTAACTTTTGAAATCTTCAATAGGAACGTGCACAACTGTATGGTAGATTCAGGAGCGTCATCCAACGTAATTCCATGGTCTATGTGTCAAAATATTAATGCTAAATTTCAACCATCCACCTTGAAGATCATCCAGCTTGATCGAACTAGTGTTAAAGTTATAGGCGAATTAAGAAATGTGCTTATAAGATTGTCGTCTAACCCTAAAGTTCATCAAGTGATTGATATTATTTTTGTATATATTCCAGAATTTTACGGTTTATTTTTAAGCCGAGATTGATTAGAACAGCTACATGGCTATTTCGCGACAGATTGTTCTCAGTTGTGGCTGCCGGAGAATGGAAAGCCCAACAAAATCAAGGTAAATCGTGAATGTTACCTAAAGTTCACTGTGACAGATTTAAATGATCCCAATGAGCCATTTACACCTTCTGTCGATTCACCCGAAATACAAGGGATGGATACCGTTTTTGGCAATTTCATGGCTGAAACTTCCGCTATCACTAACCCGAAACAACAGTCTGAAATCGTGACATATATGTAGCCAGCAGCTTCCACCCAATGGTCACATGAACCCGACAAAAATCAAATATGGTCTCTTTACTTTGATGGGTCAAAATCCAAGGAAGGAGCTGGTGCAGGCTACGTGATTATTGATCCAGTAGGTAGCAAAACCCTGATTGCATGCAGGTTAGAGTTTGAATGTACAAACAACACAGCAGAATATGAAGCTTTATTGCAAGGTCTCAAGAAAGCATTAGATATGAACATTCAAAATTTGACTGTCTTTGGTGATTCAGAAATTGTGGTTAGATAGGTAAAAAATTATATCCATTGTTTATCTCCGCACCTTAAAAGCTACCAATCTGAGGTATGGAATTTGATGAATAATTTTTCTGCATTTAACATAAATTCTATTCCTAGATTGAATAATTCAGAAGATGACTTGTTAGCTAATGTAGCTTCGAAACTCTTTCCTGCAGAAGGCTTGTCCCCGAATGCATTCTCCGTCGAACTCTTGTTCAGGCCATCCGTCCCCAACAACATCACAAATTGGAGAGTCTTTGACGACGATCAACAGATTATAAGTTTCCTGCATATGGAAGAAACTTTCCAAGGCGCAGTGATCGACGAAGGTACTCATGACGACAATCTTCGTGACTTCACGGTAATACCAGATTCGAGATCTCTTGAATATTCATCAGGCATGGTAAATTCTATCCCTAAATCAGTTGTTAGATTGGAAAATTTTTATGATCTTCAGGACAAGTTCAAAAAATCAATTAATTGTAAAACAAATAGTTCCTCTTTGACGCATGAAAAAGTAAACTTGGGAACTAAAGACGATCCACAATGCATTAATTTAGGGGTGGGATGTTCTGAACAAGAAAAAGAAGTGTATATTAAATTGTTTAATGAATTCAAAGATGTTTTTGCTTGGATGTATGACGACCTAAAAAACTTTGATCCTAACATCATACAACACGTTATTCCTATGAAACCCCAAACCTTACCTTTTCAACAAAAGTTAAGGAAAATGCATCCAAAGCTCAAACCGACTGTCAAAAAGGAATTAAATAAACTCCTGAACGCTAAGATAATCTTCCCAGTTAGGCACATGCAATGGGTCTCTAATCTTGTCCCTGTCCAAAAGAAGAGTGGTGAAATCCGACTATGTGTCGATTTCTGAAATCTTAATCAAGCGTCTGATAAAGACAACTACCCTGTCCCACCCATGGAACAGATCCTTCAACAGGTATCTGGTTCTGAAAGATTATCCTTATTGGATGGTTTTTTAGGGTATAACCAAGTTCTGATGTCCCCTCTAGACCAACTTAAAACTACCTTCCGCACTCCATGGGGCACCTACGCTTATAGGAAAATTCCGTTTGGACTCATTAATGTTGGTGCCACTTTCCAGAGAACGATGGACATCACTTTTCAAGGCTTAATCAATCAATATGTCGTAGTTCACCTAGATGACGTTATTGTATTCTCGAAAAACAAAGCTGATCATCTAGCTCATTTAAGATCCGTTCTACAGCGATGTCAAAAGTACGGCATTTCCTTGAATCCAAAAAAATCTATCTTCATAGAAGAACAAGGTAAGCTCTTAGGATTTATTGTATCAACTGAAGGGATGATTATCAAACCTGAAAGGACTCAATTCATATCGAAACTCCCCCCTCCCTTGTCAAAAATGTCTATGCGGTCTTTCTTAGGCCAGATAAACTTTGTCAGGAGATTCGTCCCCAGTTTTTCAGAAATGGTGAGACCTTTACAAAAATTAATAAAAAAGGACGTACAATATCATTGGGTTGGCGACGGAAATCACTCCTAGATTGCAGCAGGAGCAGAGCCCAACGCCCATCAGTTTTTTATGTCATGATTTGTTTAATGGGGTGATCAAATGGGTAGAGACTCGAGAAGATATCACTCAAACTCAGGGACTGGGTCCGTCATGTGAGGAACAAAGGAGGTCTTGATCTAACTTCAGTCAGTGGGTTGATTTGAAAATGAGCAGGTTGAAGACTTGGTGAGGGGAGTGGACAAACTACCTTAGGGAATAGGCCTTTCATTAATTTGTAGAAGAAAAACTTTGAATGCGAGATCCTCTAGTTCATAGCTTCAAGAAACTGAGAGGGGGGACTTGACTTGATTGTCCAATTCCAAGTCGTTCACACTAAGAAAATCACAGAGACCGATTAGAAACAGTGCAACTGTTACAGTGACCAAACTCTACATCATCCTATAACAGTTACCACTCGACTGGATTCTCCAATTCTGAGTCATTCTAATACAGTGTAGAAAAAGACATGAAAGAAAAACTAACATTCATCAGACAAGAAGTCTCAAGAGTCTAGACATAACCAGGAAAACAGTGCTTCATTAAAGTTTACCACCCGGAGCCTTGCTCAACCAACGATGCTTTACAAAATACAATGATTGAGTCCATATACTCAGAAACTTTTCTTAACAGTGGCGTGCTCAGTCATCCACGGATTGGTGTCCTTTCAGCGAAATTCGGATGGATATTCTTTGTCATACGCCACCTTAACTATGCATGGCTCCTACAGGAGGAGTAGCTGAGCCATTAAGTGCTGGGCTAGCGTGTGTAGAATTCCTCCGACTGGTCGAAGAATCAACATGGATTCTTTATAAAAATGGGTACACAGGACCCTCTCAAGTAGACCACCTGCCAGATTATCCATACTTTGCACTTAATGCCTGAGGAGAGGTTTCAACCACCCCTTCTCGTCTTCATTTACTACAGGCGAAAACTAGGATCAAGGTTGGATCAGATGGTGCATGGAGATCACGATGATTCTTTCAGCAACTAAACTCAATGCCTTTGGCCCCTTTTTCATAGCTCCTTTCTTTCCCAAGTGACCATGAGCTACAACCCTGTGTCTATTCCCAAAACGCTTTCGGCATTCACAAATGGAAGGAGTTAATCCTTGCTTATTCATATCTGCGATGAGTGAAACACCGAGATGGCCTAATTGGGCGCCACGCGTCCCTCTCAGATCTAACGGCCCTGAACTTACTTGGTGATGCTATGGGCCTAGGTCCTGGACGCTCCCGACACCTCGCGCATCGGGAATATGGTAGGCTATTCTTTTGTATTTCGAAGTCACGATGGGCGAAATTGCAAGGAGCCTAATCGCGTTCCAGGTGTCTCATGTGGATGAACGGATGAGGCTGCTTCACAATAATGTGAGACCACCTCTGGGAACTTTTGGCACTCTAGGGTTCGAGGTTTCAGGATTTGAGATGATGAGGGACTTTCACCCTTCGAACTCCTGACTGTCAATATGCCGACTAGATCTCGCACTATGTGTTGCGGGATCGAACGACTCAGATTCAGTCTCAGCATAAAGCCACTTTCTTTGATGTTATACATCGGTCAACTTGATAGCCCTAATATTCTGATGACCATTTATCTGCTCTTATGGATGGATCTGGGCTACTGACATCGTAATTCCACCCGCCGGCTTGATTGGAAGCCTCAAAACGAGATTTTTTCCATGCTGTGCTCGGGCGCTTCTCGTGCGACTTGCAGACCCGAATACTTTTGCGCCTAGAACAAGAAATGTCGCTAACACTTAGAAAACCAAGCTTTTAATTCAATAAAAAAGGCCATAATAGATGCTCCTTCTCTGATGAGCCCCAAATTTTCGCAAGACTTCACTCTCTACACATTCTTTTCTGACTGCTCCTACGCTGTTGTCCTAACTCAAAAGAACGTTGAAAACAATGAAGTCCCAATTTCCTTTATGATCTTAGCCTTCAAAGGTGCAGAACTTAATTACCCAGCAGTAGATCAGCAAGCCTATGCTATTTTTAAAGCAGTAAAGCACTTCTGATCTTATCTTTTGAAATCTAGGACAAAAATTATTGTCCCTTACCCGGCTGTCAGAAATCTGTTAGTATAGAAAGAACTAGGCGAAAAGTGGGCAAATTGGATCACCTCCTTGCAAGAGTATAACATAGAAATCACCCCAGCACAAATAGTGAAAGGTCAAGGGATATGCAATTTAGTTGCTGACTCAGTGGCAGGACAGCAAGAGGAAAATGATGTGTTTAAGCAAGGACAGCACTACCAAAATTTAATCTGTTGTGAAAAAAACCTTGTTAGTCCCTGGTATGATGATGTAAAATTATGTCTTGAACATGCGTCAGCTCCCCGTCACCTGGATCCCACTAAAAGAAGAGCGCTAATATTGAAATCTACTTCCTTTTAGTTGATTAATGGTATTCTGTTTCATCAAAATTTTGATGGAGTACTAATGCACTGTCTTGAGAAAGATGAAGCAGAAAATGTCTTATTAGAATTGCACGCAGGAGAAGATGGTGGGAATTTTAGTGGAGATACCATTGCCCATAAAGTATTAAGAGCAAGTTATTACTGGCCTACACTTTTTAAAGATGCTCATGCTTTGTGTCGCAAGTGTGTTATTTGTCAAAAAGCGTCTGGACGGATACAGAAACTAGCCTTCCCTTTGTAGCCTGTTTTAGTAGACTCCCCTTTTCAGCAGTGGGGTCTTGATATTATAGGCCCGATCAATCCGCCATCCTCACAGAAGCATAAGTTTATCATGATAGCCACAGATTACTTCACTAGGTGGTCCGAAGCTGCCCCATTAAAAGCTGTAAATACCAGTCAGGTAATTGACTTTTTGAATTCAAATATTATTACTCGTTTTGGTATCCTTGACTGTCTAGTATTTGATAACGCTTCCTATTTTTTTTCTCTTGAGATGAATAATTTCTCTCTAGAAAAAGGAATTAAATTAAAATATTCTGCTAGCTATTACCCGCAAGGTAACGGATTGGCAAAATCAACTAATAAAATCTCATTAAAATTATCAAGAGAACGGTATCTGAAAACCATAAAAATTGGCATAATGCACTGTTAAATGCAATCTGGGCTGATAGAGTGACTCCAAAAACTGTTGTGGGTAACTCACCCTTTTTTCTCGTTTACGGCAGAGAGGCAATTCTTCCGCCACATATTCTTCTTCCCTCTCTGAAACTATCACAGAAAATACAAGAAGAGGATTGCCCCCCTTTGGAGAATCGAATTAACGTGTTGTTAAAATTAGAAGAAGTGAGGGCTCGAGCGAAACGGAAATTGGATCAACATCAACTCATTGTTAAAAGCTGGTTTGATTCCAATTCTTCCTTTGACAGAAATTTTGAGGTGGGTGACCTTGTCCTGAAATAGGACAAACCACATGAGGGAAAGGGAGAGGATACGAAGTTTCAAAACTTATGGCTAGGACAGTTTTTGATTGTTGAGAAATTCGGTCCCACCTCCTTCCGATTACAAAGTCTAGAGGGATAGCCAGATACCTATTCAGTGAATTCTCAATCTCTAAAAAGGTATTTCACTTAACGACAATCCTGTGTACACTGTGTAAATATTTTTCTTTTGTTTGCTTTTCATTTTTCTTTGTTGTTTTGGCTTTGATTCTTCCCTTATGCTTACTAGTTTTTTGAAACACACATACCTGCATCATGAACTGTTTCGGACAAAGAGAACAAAAAAAATTATCCTTTGAAATGACTATTGAAGATTGTTAAAACATCAATTATGATACTTTTCTGAAGTTTACAGCCATGTTAAAGAAAGCTTGTTGTTTGAAAAGCTTTTATTGTTTTCAATCTGTAACTGAAGCTTTTCATGATCATCCATTTCTTATTACGCTATCCATGCTCCTTAAGAGAACAACTCAGAGATGTCTCCCCACCTTTGAAGGTCAGTTTATCAATAAACTGTCTCTAGATCTTAATGAAGGACAGTTAAAAATTCTCTCAAGGTCTGTAATTTATTAAAATATGTCCAAAACATCAGGATTTTCAGCATCACCCCGCTCGATTAAATATCTTTAAAAATAAATAAATCTTCAGAGAGCTGTGGGAAGTGCTTGTAAACCCACTGGGATACTGAACAGGTCTACTGGCAGTGAGTAAATGCCAGCATGACGCCAAGATAACTTCGTCGGGGTACTGAACAGGTCCGCTAGCAGCGAAGCAATGTCAGGTATATGAAAATTCTCAGCTATGGAATCTTTTGACCTTAAATGTCCTTCATTTTGTTCTGGAACTTCTTGGCAGGATATAGATATTGGAGTGGGTTAAATGGCATCCCTGTCAAGGCTATGGATGCCTACTAGCAACAACGGCTCTATCAACAGTATTGGAGATTTTAACCTTAATATCGTGACTTGCTTTTGTTAAGATTGTCATCAGTCTTCATATTTTAAAATAACAAGCAATCTGAAACTGGAGTTTTTTATGATTGATAATGATGTTCAAACAATTTTCTAGTTGTTTTCGAATTGAAGTTTTTCTCATTATCTTAATATGGACTTGTTCATTTGGAAGAGATAACTGCTTCTACCATTGTGTCGCCATTGTTGGCAGCCATGTTAATCTCTATCTTTTTTTTTTACAAGCTGCCTACACAGGGTTTTTAAACCCTCATTACTTGTTGCAACTTTTCTCATTAAATGACACCATTATCCTTAACTTTTTTCATACCTACTTTTCATTTTCATTTTCATGATTACAAGCGTGAAAACCCATGGTTGGAACTCATGTTGATTACATCAAAGGGTTAATTTTGATTTGTTTTATCATGAACCTAATTGTTTACATGGTTATAACCCCTTGGCCTCAAACACACCACTGGTTACATATGTATCAAAACACCACCCATTTATACTTTTGACTATTGTTAATATGGTTTTGATTTATAAAATCTTTGATGCAATGGTTTATTAGACATATTGATTTTTATGGTCAAATCGTGGATATGCAATGGTTCATTTAACATTTTGATTGAATTTTTGGATATGAATATAATGGTTTTTTAACTGTTATGATTTGTATGTACAATTACACCAAGGTGTCATTCCAAGTACAACCTAATATGATGTTCTTGCATGGCCTCGATCTACACCACTATCCTCGCACACATAGAATTAACGCTCCTTCATAGCACTTTGAGCTACCTTTGCATTGTGTTAGGGAAGCTCAGGGCAAATGGATCTATTTCTATCCTATCAAACCCTATCGCCAAATACCCTGTTGATTTTGTGCTATTAGCCATAGCTCCTGTAGTGAGAATTGAACCCAACGGTGTCCAGACTTTGTTGTTGTTTGATAATGCCCGAGAAGACTTAGAGAGGAATGATTGGTGGGTCTTTGTTGAGAAGTTCGAGGGTTTTAACCTAGTAGTTTCTCAACAAATCCTGCTAACGTTCGATGGTTGCAGAGCTAAAGTTGGAGACGTCCAGCTTGAGTTAAACGAAGATTTCATTAGCTCAGCCACTGGTATGCCAGCCATGGGACAAAAATGGTTTAAAAACTCAAAGGTTGATGAAGTTCTCTGGTCACTGTTGTTTACCTCAAGGAAGATTACCAGCTGTGACAAAGGTATGCCCGTTACAGCTCTAAAACCTAGATGGAACGATCTATTAGCTATTGTCAAGCAGTTCGTTACCTGTGAGGGTAGATATGGTTTGGTTTTCTTATATCACTTACGGCTGCACATGATTTTTAACGATTTTCCTTTAAACATGCCCTATTTTCTCCTTTGGAGTTTATACAAAATGGAAAAGTGTTTTAAAAGGCAGAAAGCTAACTCTAGCCTATTCCACCATTGTTTGATTAAAATTATTATGGTTCATCAGTTGAAGTTAAATGGCGATTGTTGGGACACTTTCCTATTAAGGAATGGTTTTTCTAGTACTGAAATAGGACAAGTTGACAAGTCCGTTGTTACAGAAACACTCGTCAAGCCCGTCATTCCCCCTCCTTCGCTCTTTCCCTATGTGGAACCCTCGACCTACCCAAACACTACCCAACTCGATACTCTGCCTAATTCATATCCAAAAGATTGTGGTAAGCTTGTTAAAAAATCTTCTAAGAAAAAGTGTAAGGGTAACAGTGATATCAATTGCAAGGGTAAAAGCATCGTGCATTGGGTTTCATGGTGTGCCCGAAATTAACCTAAGGAAAATGCAAACCAAAACCCAATTGAGTTAAGCGAGGATTCTGATTCAGAAATTGAACGGTTTCTAAATGAGGAATATCCATATTCGCATGGAATATGCTCAGTTAAACCCTATGATTATGTGACAAACCTCCCACCATGTCTTAAAGACAACCCCGACTTCCCTGGAATCAAACTCGACAGAGAACCTACAAGCCAAGTGAAAAATTCCCTACCTGCTGATACACATTCTATTCGGCCACAATGCAATGAATGTTAGTCGTGGCTCGATCGGTATTATAGAGATGTGCCTTTGCTTCAGTCTCGGATCAAGTCCTTGGAGGATCAGGTGAATATGTTAACAAAAGACAATGACAGATTGCAAAATGTAGCTCAAGCTAATGATTAAAGACAAAAAACCATAGGCTCTATTGTTTTTAAGAATGTGGAAGCAGCGACTGCCATTGTGAATTTGAAAATTGCTTGATTAAAACAAATCCCTGAATCTGAGGTATGGTATTTTAAAAATAATTTTAAGATGATTTTGTTTTTGTTTTGAATTAGGATGCAAGATTTGTTTGCTCAAATTGAATCTATTCTGTTTTGATTGATTTGATAAAACATGATTCTGGTTATAATAATAACTAGCTACATAATCGTGAGATTTTGTAGCTAGTTACTAAAATTCGAATTCTTTGATTTTACAACTAAAATGCAATCTGAAATCATGTATTCTTGTGCGTTTACAGGTACATACGATTTCTAAAGGAGATTTAATCACTAGTGGCATCTCTGAACATGCTATTTCTTTACATGGTTTTAGAATAGGCTGTTAGTGTGGATAATAATGGGAATTTGGGAGATTGTATTCCCCACAATTTTTGGAACAAATTTGATGATTTCCACAGGAAATGTTTTGATCCTGTGGCCTTTATAAATGTATTGTTTTGTAAACTAAACACCATTGCTGCTTGGGAGCAGAAACTATGGATTTGTGATTGAAAGACTTGAATGAAAGTGGATATTTGCACAGCTTTAGCTTCAATATATCATATTTTTGTTCAAGTTTTGCTCATTTTGATTTGTAATCAAATTGTGACTACTTTAGATATCATGATTTATTACAGGTTGATGTGATGGGATTTATATAGTGTCCATGTTTTATGTCTCTCATTTTATATATAGCAATTAATCTATTATAATTTGATGATTAGAAGGTTAATCTTCTTTATTCAATGAGCAGTTATATGCAAATTTTCATAGCCAGATTTATCTTAATATGATCATTTGTCAAATTATAAATTGTTGTCGCTACATATCTTACTTGTTCTGTTATTAGCATTCGACCATTATTGCTTCCCGTTTACGAGAAGCATTTGGAAAATCTTGTGTGGGTTGGCCTCATCAAAGACTAACGTAGATGCTATGCAAGGGACAAATAGGAGATAAGATTTTAGGTCAGTTTGCTAGTTTCATTTTATTAGTTTAATTAATATAAGAATTTCCTGTAGTCTAAATACATTGTATTGATTGTTGTTTTTATTCCTCAACTAGATAGCTACGATTTCATTTCTTGTTTATAAAAGTTAGAAAAAATAAAAAACAATGAATGATAGTTTCTCTGTCATAGATCAATTCATATATGATTTCGTAGATTTCAATCAAAATTTACATTTTGTGAATACTGTACATATATTAGAAATTTAATCATATTAATACACTGTACATTTAATAAATAGAACTACTATTTTATAGATATTAGTTAGCAAACTGTGAATGTATTTCAGATTTGTATATAGTTTCCAGCCATTGTTTTTCATTAAGTTAGTTCTTTAGTTTTTTTTTTCACTTTCTTAGGACTTAGATCGGCTAACGGAGCCGCTAAACCCGTCGGAGTGGATTAATCCAAATGGCTTGGGTTAAATAGACAACCCCAGACCAGATTCACTCCTCCAATTGACGAGCGGTCAATTTCACCCATCAACAGATTGCTAGGCAACCGAACAATATGATGATCAACAATCTTGTTCATAAAATCATCAGCATAAGGATCGGCTTCAGAAGTAAGGTCTTTATCAATATGTGATGCTGAAAACACCTCTACATTCTCTAGGAACCTTTTGATTTCAATGTCATCCTAAACACCTTCCAATGCTTGACATTATCAGGCATGGAGGGCCTTTATTTTACTTATGTATCATACCTGAGCTTAGGTGGCAGAGGAACTTTGAAATTGCTCGCCTAAATAGCCAGGGAATCAGCCACAGTGTTTTCTCCTCTTGGAATAAATGCTACATTGAAAGCTAGGAAAAAAATGTCAATAAGGTCCCATACTTCATTTATGTAACTCCTAAGTCGAGGGTGTTTGGCCTGATAAACATTTTTGATCTGCTAGATAATCAACTCAGCATCTCCAAACACTAATATATCTTCAATCCCCTTGTCTTTCACAGTTCTTAATCCCAAAACGAGAGCTTCATACTCTGCCACATTGTTGGTAGCCTCAAATTCTAATTTGTAGGACAGAAATATAGTTTCCTAAGTAGTGGAAACAAGGACTACTCCATCACTGGCACCTTATCTCGAAGAAGATCCATCAAAGAACATTTTCCATACAACAGTAGTTGGAGGGGAATCTTCAAGGAGGGTGAAGGACTTATTTCTAATCTTAAAGGGAGACTCAAGTGTTAGAAAAACAGGACCATGGAGCAATAAAATAAAACAAATGCGTAAAAAAAACACAGAAGATGCACAATACAATCGACACATAGATTTACGTGGTTCACCCAGTGTGGGCTACGTCCACCAGAGAAATTGTCAAGTCCTTCCTTTATTATTATCTAGCATATGAAGGGATACAACCTACAA
>JASDQU010196289.1:6068-18603 GCA_032191745.1 Picea mariana | reverse complement strand
AATTAATTATAATTAATTATCATATACACCTATTTAAGTAGGGTCGTTACATTAAAGATGGTAGGAATGTTGTTTTCAAGTCTCGTGATGGAGATATAAACAAAAGGGAAATTGGTCATGACACTGAAAGACTTCTCTCTTTAAGGATGGTCTTTCATTGATTGTTTTGTCTCCTTTTCAATGTGATCACCGTAAGAGAGCCACTTACTATAAACCCAAATTCAAGAAGTACTACAAAATTTTCAAAGATATGGATGAAGTTAACAAAAGATTTGTAGATAAGGAAGTTGAGGTTCTAATCTTAAGTTCTTCAATAGGATTTGTAAAGATAGATGGGGAATGATTTCTTATGAAAGAAGTGTGTTAAGTGGAGGTCTATAATGGAGTGGAAAAATACAAGTAGAATAAAGTGAGCAGGTGGAAGGGGTTGTGATACTTGAAAACATTTAATATTAGTTGATCAACAAGACATGGAAGACACATCCCTTGGATGTCAAAATCTTGTTTGATCACTCCATCTACTAGTAAGCTTTTCTCATAACTATCACAATAGAGCCTATTGAATATTATCATTGCCTCTTTCTTGAGATGATTAGGAATGGGGATATAGGTAAGGAGGATGTGGGATAGCAATGTGACTCTCCTATTGGATTGGATTAGCAATCGATATCCTCTCTAGTATGAGATAAACCATTAACCTTGAACTAGCATAGGGTTCTAATGGCCTTGTTTCCAAAGTATCTCTCAATGATGTGGAGGGTTGTTTTGAAGGTCACTACTGGAGATATCCTCTCAATTATAGGAAGGTATCAAAGGGGAGTATGGGGGAGAAGTTGAGGGAGGGATAAGTAAATATTTAGATAAGGAAACCCAAGGTAGGGGTAGAAAATCACAGCTCTCTAGCTAAGAGTAGGGTTATTTGAGAAGTTATTGAGGGGAAACAAAAAACTTTGAAAAGGGCCCTTATATTGGGGATTTCCCTAGTGAAGGTGCCTTAGTAAACTTATGGACCTCCACAACATTAGTACCATTTTTACTCAAGAAAGAAACTACAAGGTAAGGGTAGAGGTTTATTAATGAACTTTCACTTGTTGGAGAATCAAATCACTCATATTGATACATTTAGAGGTTTCACTGTCAAGGATTGGGGTTGTTCTTGTTAGCGTCGGAAGTCACCCCTGGATTGCAGAAGGAGTAGAGCCCGACGCCCATCAGTTTATGTCATGATTTGTTTAATGGGGTGATCGAATGGAAGTTAACTCAAGACGGTGTGGTTCTAACTCCGAAACTAGGCCAGGCATGCATGGGTGAGTAAGGTCTTAGATAAACTTCAGATAGTGATTTGTAGTAAGGGTGAGTAGGGGCAAGACTTGTATCAGATAGATGCAAAGGTCTATAGTAAACATCAGGTTTCTAACAGACTATAGGAGAAGGCATCTAAATGCATGATCTTCTTACATCCAAACGCAAGACACCAGAGAATACAACAATGCAACAATAAATCCTTTATCATAACATGATTGCAATGATTCGCATGAATCAGTTGTTCACGAACTCTCTCAGCATCAGATGAAAATTAGATGGAGTGAGAAGACTGTCTATCATTAAGAAAGAAATATTACATACCAATACATAACCAGAGAACTAGAGTGTGTGTGATAAAACTTTACAATCGGGAGCTTCACTCTACCATTGATAGATTACAAAATACAAAGATTGAGTTTATATACTCAGAGGAAATCGCCTAACAGAGGTGCCCTTAGTCATCCAAGGCTTGGTGTCCCTTCAGTCGAATTCAGATGGATACTCTTCATCAGACGCCACCTTAACTGTGCATGGCTCCTGTAAGGGGAGTAGTTGAGCCATTAAAAACTGAGCTAGCGTGTGCAGACCTCCTCCGGCTAGTCAAGAACTCGACATGACTTCTCTGGAAAAACGGGTACACAAGATCCTCTCGAACAGACT
Organism: Picea mariana; assembly: GCA_032191745.1. NCBI lineage: Eukaryota > Viridiplantae > Streptophyta > Pinopsida > Pinales > Pinaceae > Picea > Picea mariana. Next base: position 16,638 of record JASDQU010196289.1, on the reverse strand, counting down.
GCTTGCTAGACCCTCCATACCTCACACTTAATGAATGAGGAGAGGTTTCAACCACCCCTTCTTGCCTTCATTAACTCCAAGCGCAGACCAGGATTGAGGTCGGGCCCGATGGCAACTAGAGGTCGTGACATGCCTTTCTATGACTGAAACTCGACGCCTTTGGCACCTTTTGCACAGCTCTTTTATTTCCCCAGTGACCATGGGTTGTGACCCTATGTTTAATTGCAAAGGAACTTTCGGCATTCGCGAATAGGAAAGGGTTGATCCCTGCTTCTTGAAATTGCGATGAGCAAAACGCTGAGATGGCTTGAGTTGGCACCACTCGTCCCCCTAGATCTGATGTCTCTGAACTCACCCGATGATGTTGTGGGCCCCAAGTCCTGGACGCTCTCATTGCTTCGCACAACGGGGATATGAGGGAGCTGCTTCTTGCGCTTTGAAATCGCGGTGGGCGAAAAGGCAGGGAGCCTAATCACATGCCAGGTGTTCATTTTAGATGGACGGCTGAGACTGCCCCTCGATACTATGGGCCCACTTTTAGGCGCTATCGGCACTTCAGGGTTCGGGGTTTCGAGAGGTACAATGACATAAAACCTTCACCCTTTGAACTCGCGACTGTCGAAAAGCCGATGTGACCAGATATCGCGCCACGTGTCCTTTGGGATGAACGACTGCCATCCATTCCTGCACATGATATGGGCGCTATCCATTGCGCTATCCTCGGTGCAACTTCACTAACCACGATTTCCCACCACTCATTGATCTGATCCTTTGGATGCATCCTGATTATTGAAATCAGACTGCTCACTCGCTTGATTTAGGCCCAAAATTGATTTCTTCTGTGAGCAGCGCTCGGCACTCATCGTGCCACTTGCAGACCTGATCACTCTTGTGCTTCAGACGAGAAATGTTCCTAACATTAGGCTCCATGGGGGATAGAGTCGTCCCTGTGATGCTCTAAGGACTCATTTTGCAGCTTCAGTGCCTTGCCATTGGGCTATGGAGTCATTTACTAAACTGAAACAATAAAACAATAAAAACAAATAACTAAAAAGGTCAATATTTACAAAACACAGGAGCCACAGAAGGCTCAGACAAAACATTTTTTAAGAAAATGCCCATTTACTGGGCTGCTGAAAACTTCTTCGCCCTCCAAATCTTGCAACCTGTACATGTTATTTGAGAAAACTTCGGAGATTTTGAAGGGGCCGATCCATAGGGCTTTAAATTTGCTGTGTTTGACCTTGTCCTACTTAGGAGCATCCCATTTCAGTACCAGGTCTCCTATATGGAACTCCTCCTTCTTGGCCTTCTTATCAAAAACCTACTTGATCGTCTGTTGATGATGCTGAATTCTGATCATTACCTGCTCTCTGACCTTCCTTCTACCAGTTGATGGATTCTTCTGATCATGTCATTGGGCTCTTCTTGATAATATTGGAAGAATTTCGCTACGGGAATTGCTAGCTGAGACGGGAGAAAAGCTTCTGCTCCGTAAACCAACTGGAAAGGGGAGATGCCTATAGATCTCTTTGTGGTCACCCGATCAGCCCATAGAGAGAATTTCAGCTTCGAGTTCCATGCCCTTTTTTTGTCCTCCAGTAATCTTTTGATGATCCTTATTAGGATTTTGTTGGAGGATTCTGCTAAACCATTGCCCTGGGGATAATATCGGGTGGAGTGAATCAGCTTGATCCCGAATTGTTCGTAGAACTTGACTAATGGATCAGCCTTGAAAGAGGCTTCATTATCAGTAAAAATATTTTTTGGGCAGCCGGACCTTACGACGAGGTCTTCCAGGAAACCAATGATTACCTTGTGGGAAGTACTCCTGGTGGGGATAGCTTCAATCCACTTAGTAAAGAAATCTGTGGTAGTCAGGATCCATCAATGTTGTCCGCTGGAAGCAGGGTGGATTTCTCCAATAAAATCTAGGCCCCATTGCTGTAAAGGTCCCAAAACAACTATAGGCTGTAAAGGCAGAGACTTGAGCTGTTGTTTTCCTTAAAATCTTTGGCATGAGATACAGGCTCTAACTCCTCTATGGACATCAGCGAACAAGGTGGGCCAATAGTACCCAGCTCTGAGAATTTTGTGGGTTGTGGTCTTCCAGGAATGGGGCCCCCCACATAGGCCACTGTGAAATTCGACCATGATCTTGTCGGCCTCTCGTGGATCCATGCATTTTAAAATCACCCCCAGGGGGTCTTTCTAATATAAAATTTGATCGATAAGGCAGTATCTAACTGCCTTGAGCTTCAGAGCTCTTGCTTTGTTTCTTTGCAGACCATTTGGGGGCCGCAACTCCTGCAGAAAATAGATGACATCCTTATACCAAGGACATCGAGCCAACAAGGGTTTTGTTTGAGGGCCTATGTCGAAAAATTGATTCTGCTAATTTTCTGATTGTGCATTGATGAAATCCACCCCCAAAGCTTTGCGATTAGCTTCAACCAACAACTTGACTAAGCCTTGACCATTGATCAATCTGGTAGGCCTTATTTCCAAGTCAAATTCTAGGATCTTGGCTATCCATTTACTCCTCTTCCCATCAATGTCAGGCTGCACAAGGATGTCCTTCACGGAGGCTGAAGGAACGAATGCGGTCACCTTTCAGTGCAAGACATAGACTATGGAATCTTTGAGAGCTTTCACTAAGGCATAGGCCTGCTTGTCCATGATTTCATATCTGACCTCTGCATCTCTTAATGCCTTGCTGAAGAAGGCGATGGGTCACTCTCGCCCTTCCTCATTTTTTTGCAACAAGACCACTGCTAGCGTATCAAAAGAAGCGAAAGAGAAGATTAGGAAATCTTTGGAATAGTCAGGACTAATCAGCACAGATGCCTCGATCAATGCCCTTTTTATTTGAACAAAAGATTCCCTGGGTTCAGTGGTCCATTTTACTTCATTTCCCTTTTTGAGCATGGTTGTGATGTGTTTCACCAGCTCAGCAAAATTCGAGACGAATCTCCTCAGAAAATTAATCTTTCCCAAAAATCCTTGAACTTCCTTCTTGGATCTAAAAAGTGACAGGGTTTGAATTGCCTCTACCCTACTAGGATCAATCCTCACTCCCTCTGTTGATACTATATGGACTAATAACTTCCCCTCCTTCATAGCAAACAAATATTTCTTGGGGTTTAGGGATAGGCCAAACCTCCGACACTTCAGAAAAACTTTCCTCAAGTGGCAGCGGTGCTCTTTGTCTGACTTCGAGAAGACTGTGATGTCATCCAGATAGATTACCACAAACTGATCTTTCTCCCCGATAAAAGCTATGTCCATGGCTCACTAAAATGTGGCTCATGCGTTCATCAGTCCAAATGGCATTTTGGCATACATGAATGTGCCCCAAGGAGTGTTAAAGATCATTTTTTCTCTATCCTCAGGCATGACCGATATCTGATTATAGCCAGAGAAATCATCGATCATGGAGATCCTAGATGCTTCTGTTACCCTTTGTAAAATGTGTTCCATGTTGGGTAGGGGGTAATTGTCTTTCTTTGAGCTCCTGTTCAAGTTTATGAAATTGACACAAAGCCTGATTTCTCCACTTTTCTTTCTAACCGGAACCAAATTGGCCACCCATTCGGAATATCTCAAGGGGACGATGATCTGGGCCTCTAACAACTTCTTCACTTCTTTCTCTATGACAGGTAGCAACATGGGATTTATCTGTCTTAGCTTCTGCTTGAATGGCTTAGCCCCTTCCTTCAGTGGGATCTTGTGTTCAATGACGGATGTGTCATACATATTGAGATCTTCGTAGGTCCATGCAAACTCATCAACAAATTCTCTCAGCAACTCAGTATATTCGACCCTTTGTTCTGTGGTCAAACTTCTTGACAGCTTGACATACTTAGGCTCCTCCGGTGTGCCAATGTTTCACTCGGTCGTGTCAGCGTCTTCACCTGAAAACCTATCCTTTACTGCCACATCATTCCCATCGAACAGTCTTTCTAAAGGAATCAGTCCCCTCGGAATGTGATTGCTAGGTAACTGAATGATCTGGTGGTTAGCAATTTTATTTAAAAACACCTCAGGGTGAGGGTTATCTTCTGTATCACGATCCTGATCAATGTGCAATGTTGAAAATTCATCAACAGATTGGAGAAATTTATCGATTTCCAAGTCATCTTCGAATACCTTCCAATGCTTGACATTGTCTGGTACAGAGGGAGGCCTGTATTTTATCTCAACATCATATTTGGCCATAGACAGCTGAGGGACCTTGAATTGGCTAGCTGAAACAGTTAAAGAATCAGCCACAACATTATCCTCCCTTGAAATAAAAGAGATGTTGAAGGATGAGAAGAAATTGTCAATTAGGTCCCATACTTCATTTCTGTAATTTTTGAGTCGAGGGTTCTTAGCCTGATAAGTGTTCCTGATCTGTTGGACCACCAACTCTGCATCTCCGAACACTGCTACCTCCTGAATTCCTATTTCCCTTGCATCCCTCAATCCTAGAACAAGGGCTTCATACTCTGCCACATTGTTGGTGGTCTCAAACTCCAGCTTATATGACAGGGACATGGTTTCCTAGGAAGGGGACACAAAAAACACCCCCGCACCAGCGCCTTCCCTAGAACAGGCTCCGTCAAAAAACATTTTCCAGACGGGGGTGATGGAGGGAGGAAACTCATGAGGAGTGGTGGGCTGCTCTCTGAGTTCAAGGGGAGGCTCGAGAGCATGAGTGAGTTGCAGTAAACTGGAACCTAAATCAGTGTCCAAGGCAAAAATGGGATGGTTAGTAGGATTGGCTTCATCACTGATTATATAGGCCAATTGGGCTTCCCTATATAGCCTCCTATGTTCTCCTCCAAATACTGGGATAGTAGCATATGTGAGGTCCATCTGCAAAGTTCCCCCCAGTCTTTTTATCCAAGATATTGATAACAACATAGCAAACTTGGGGTGGACATCAGCCACTACAATATCCATGACTACACTTTTCATGGGAAACTGAAACAAGGTCACGACCAGGTCTTTGATAACCCCGAGACATTGAAATTTCCTGGAGTCGAAGGAATAGAGGTCATGATAGGCTCGGGTGACTTCTAGCCCTAATTATTCCATGAAAGTTTTGGGCATGAGGTTGTGAGAATCTCTTGAATCTATCAAGCAGTTGTGCAGTACCTTGTCATGTATGTTCAAGGAAGTGTACAAGGGAGGGGATGAGTCATTCCTATCTTCTACCATAGGACCTAGAATAACTGCAGGCTTTTCATCTTGCAAATTAATGGATTATGTGGGAAGGCATGAGATATCAGACTATAAAATCTCAGAGAAGCGTTTCTTGAACCCTTCATGTTTAATCAACTCAGTTAGGGGCACAGGGATTCTGATTTTCTGAATTTCATGCTCGAAATTAAAAGGTGTAAGCTTCTGGATTTCTCTTATTTCGAAAACATGACTCTGGACTATGGGAGAGAGGGGTCAGGTCTTCTTACCTATGTGATTGTCCGCTAATTCATTAGCAGGTTTCTCTTTTCTAGTGGACTATTAAGGAACATCAGGTGCTACTGTCTTTTTCTTAGACCTCAGCTCATACCTGCCTGGGCTGCCACTAGTCTTGTCTCCCTTGCTCAATTCATTTAGTTGAATGTCCATGAGAGACTCCTCATAGGCTGATTGAGTGAGATGAGAAAAAGGAGGAGTGTCTCTGAAGCAATGGATTTTAGGATCAAGCTTGTATGTTTCCCCTTCTTCCCCCTCGGTCACAAAATTGTTTTGAAAAGGGGCCTGAATCTTCTGGTCTTCTTCGTCTCTTCCCCTCTCCCTTTGCACAGTCGGGGAAGTAATATTGTTTGGCCTCCTGAAACATCCTTTGTTTTCGGTGTTCTGAGGGCCCTTGTATGATTGCTTCCCTTCCACCTTCATTCTCTCCATTTATGCAGACAGAGATTCACCATCCTGGTCAGCTCATCCACTTGAGGGTGGGGCACTGACGGGCCCGAAGTTGAGGCTTCCGACCTTCCCTTTCTTCTGTCTATGTCGACCTTGCTTCTCAGTCTATCAGCTGCTAATACATTGGATTCCACTTCTATGGTTGTATCTTGCATTTGAGCTAAGGAGGTGGCTCTTCTTTCTCTCAGTAACATACAGAAATCGGGGCCAAACGCACTAGCATAAGAAATCTTGGCTGAGGCTTTTGAAGGCTTTATTTCGGCAGGGATTTCATTATACATCTTATTGAATCTTTTGGAGAAGTCGGAGACAGACTCTCCATCCATCTTCTTCAAAGACCCGAACTCTGTCATGTAATACATGAAATCCTTCCTATCGCCCCACTGCCTCAGGAAAGCACTATCCAAGGCTTCGATCCCAGCAATAGATCCAGGGGCCAATCCTATAAAACATTTCCTCACCTTGCCATCCAGGCTCTGAACGAAGACTCTCATCCAGACATTTCATTTTCAATGTTCAGGTTGTCTGCATAACTGTAGAAAGCAGCTAGGTGCTCTTCCACAGTTGTGTCCCCTTCCCTAGTGAACTTGGGCATATACTTCAAGTAATCTCCAGCAGGGAGAGGATTCATAGGATGAGGTAGGATTAAGGGAGCATATCTGGCAGCGACTATGGCATCCATTCTATTTATAGGGGGATTAGCACCAGCCATAGGGATATCAGGTGGAGGAGAACTTGGAGGAGAAGGAGTTCGTGAAGGGGCTACTGGGAATGAGTCTCGGAGTGGGATGGGAAACAAAAGGGGATTTAAGGAGAAGGCTAACAGGCTCAAGTCAATAGATGATCCTCTTTGTGCAGGAATGGGGAAATCTTCTGCAGTCCCGGGCCTACGCCAAGGTACAGCTTCAAAGGAGAGGGGAGTGACAAGAATTTCTCCCTCCAATCCCAGACCAGGAGGGGAAAACTCAGCAAGAACACTCCCAAAATTCAGGAAACAGGAAACCTCTGAAGGAGGTCTATTAAGAAACTAAGGAGGATAAAATGGATGGTGGATTACCTATTTCAGCGGTGGAAGCTTCTTCTTCAGGGGCCTTTCCTTTTCTGAGAACCACCTCTGGATCAGTTTCAGGTGTAGCTAGAGGCAGTTGTGGATGAGACCGCGTGTGTCTACCTCTGAAAGCCACAATTAACATGGCAGGTTCGCCACAGTGGAGTCGTCACAATGGAGTCGCCAGGTGCACAGAAGCAATCTTTAAAGGCTCTGATACCTAATGCACCTTCAGAATCAGAGGCTCAATGTCATTCAATCCCGGGGAAAATCTTCAACTTCGTCCCCGGCAACGACGCCAAAAATGTTAACGTCGGAAGTCACCCCTGGATTGCAGTAGGAGCAGAGCCCGACGCCCATCAGTTTACGTCACGATTTGTTTAATGGGGTGATCGAATGGAATTTAACTCAATACGGTGTGGTTCTAACTCTGAAACTAGGCCAGGCATGCATGGGCGAGTAAGGTCTTAGATAAACTTCAGACAGTGAGTTGTAGTAAGGATGAGTAGGGGGAAGACTTGTATCAAATAAATGCAAAGGTATGTTGTAAACATCAGGTTTCTAACAGACTGTAGAAGAAGGCATCTAAACATATTCCTGTAGAGTTTCATTTTGTTGAAATGTTGGGAAGAATGTTGTTTGGGGAGCAAGTTCACAAGAATGAAAAAAGAATTGACAGGGGCCCACACAAGCAGTGGAGTATGTAATTCAATTAGATGCAAAGAAAAGAATCTTACCAGGTCTTGACATGCCATGAATCCCCCCGAAGGAGAGGAGTGCCATAGGGAATGCAAGACTTCTCTGTTGGTATATGATGATATCTTTAACTGTTGATGAGAAAAGTCGTATTCCAGTAGAATTTCATTTTGTTGAAATGTTCGGAAAATGATGTTTTCTACAGGGTATTTAGAGATCTGAAAATCTAAATGGCTTACAATCTCTTCTTGAATCTTCAGAAAGAATGTTGTAAAAGCATATTTAGAACGAAATCCTTTTATTGTGTACAAAAGTCAGATGTGACAAATGCATAGTTCTTAGAACGCAACACTCATATTTTTTGTTTCCCTGAAAATGTTAAGTAATAGTACAATTAAAGGATAAATATGGTTTTACTGCAATCTTCTATATCAGAAGAGCCAAGATCTTCATGAAACACAAACTATTTCGAATTCCAGTCTTATAAATACCTAGCGAGTACTCATCATAGTTTTTATGAAAAGTCATCAATAGCATTCAGTCTGCAATCTCAGGTTGAGACAGCTTAGTAGATAATAGGGTTTATAGAATATATTAACAAGCACATGAATATAAGAACCAAAAACAATGTTGGAATTCAAGTTGTGGTCTCGAGTAGAGATAGTAGCACAAACCTCCGTAGGTATAGAGCCCAGATGGCATAACTAAACAAATAACTAATAGGAAGACGATAAAAATATTAAGTCTCATTCAATCTGTTGTCTAGAGTAGAGACATTCTAATGGATAGGACGGGAAATAACCGCAATAATGACCCAAGTCAAAACCTAGTAAGCATAATTTTCAATGTGGGTCAAGCCTGGCAAATTCTAATGGTTAGGATGGGAAATAACCGCAATAATGACCCAAGTCAAAACCTAGTAAGCATAATTTTCAATGTGGGTCAAGCCTGGCAGATTCTAATGGTTAGGATGGGAAATAACCGCAATAATGACCCAAGTCAAAACCTAGTAAGCATAATTTTCAATGTGGGTCAAGCCTGGCAGGATTTTAGTTCATTGCTTGGCACAGATGAATAATTGTCTTGAGCTTCCCAAAGAAATGGTAGTAACCTTTGTACATAAGCAAACACCTACACCGCGTAACCATCACACCAATCAGCCACTTAGACATGCAAAACTATTCAAAAAGTATACAGAGTGAAGATGTTTTCATTCTTAACACCCACCTACAAAGGTGAATAAATGGAATGGGAGAGTGAGAAAAATAGATATGTTCTAAATGTGCATCAGGAATGCCAGAAATTCGACAGAATGAGAATCACAAGAGAAAAACAAATTTTGATCACAATCATAAACATTACTGTAATTCTGTAGAAATAATAATTAATTTAGCTTGTATTTTGTACATGAGATAATCACGTGGAAGACCAGTGAAATAAGTTAGGACCTTTGAAATATCAATACAATATAATTGATATTCTAAAATATAAGGAATAAATGTTGTCATGTATGTGAAACCAAAAAAAGTGTATTATGAATGGAATCAAGATGAATATTCCTTGAGTTAAGGCTTTGACAAAAAGCCTAAAAGAGAATTTAACTTATTTCAACTTTACAGCAAACAAGTTCATGACTTAAGAGCGTTGGTTTGTAAAAGCCTCGAATAAATTTGATACTTGCTATGTAGGAAAAAAGGCAAGTTCGAAAAGGTACTTGCTATGTGTACTAATATAAAAGTAAGAAGAATATAAAACAAAAGACACTACTTTCCATACTGCTTTAAGAGAGCTAAAGAGCTCAAATAAAGGTCGTCATCAGAATTTCAAGAATGACAATATATATGTCACCAATTTAAATAAACAAATATAAAAATATGAATAATTAGCGCTTATAGAATAGTTATCACCGATGAATAATCATCATAGTGACCAGCATGTGGTCCAGTAATAGAGCAGACCAAAGGGACCAACAGGCCTAGACAGATCCAGATGTAAAGAGAGAATAGTAATATAAGATCCAGTGGAGAGGCAGAATATAGTAAACTACCACAGCAAACTGTTCAAAAGTGGTATATATACAGATCAAATGGATTTAAACAGGCGATGACCTGGTCTCAGATTGAAATTTAGATTTAGATATTAGTACATGGAAGCTGTCATATTATATTACCAGTAAAATAAAACCAAATCACTCTACTTTCTGTAAGAGTCTGGACCTCGCAAATAGGCAAAGCAAGACATTAAGTTGATGAAGCAAGTCATTTACATGATCTTGGTGAGTTGGTACTAATATAAAGGTAGGAATACTTGGTTAATCCATAGAACAAAATGCCTTACCCCACCTAGGTATTCAAACATCCTTAAAGAGTGAGAATCAACAAAACAGACACCCTGCCTGGGACTTCTCCTTGAAATGAACAGAAATGAAAATTAAATAGTAAGTCTCAACAATTAAAAATAGAGAAATAGATAGGTTATGAATGTGAATGTTATGGCCAATCCCCAGGGGTCATGGCAGCAACGCTGCAAAAAATACCCAGGGCAATAGAATATAACATTCCTCTACTCGGAGGCTTCTTCTTACCTTCCCACTACTCTAACATGCCAACCTCATAAATGAAGAGCAGAGAGAGTTGTAGGTGGAATAATAGATGCCATCGACGACCAGAATTTACTATGTGATGTTCACGAAAGAATCTACGACATCAAATTAAAAAATGTTTACAGTCGCTCCAGGCCGTGAGGATGAGGAGCTCTAGCAAGAAGAATCCCATCCCCATCACTTAAAAATAACATTTATACACAAAACACACTGAAATATTAAATTTAATCAATATGCATCAGAACACACAAACCCTGGTTCCAGTGCATCGCCGAAAGCTAGATACCTGCCGCCACTAACATGCTCTATTC
>JASDQU010196288.1:0-14440 GCA_032191745.1 Picea mariana | reverse complement strand
CTTCTTACATCTGCCTTATTCTATTTTATTGAAAGGCCTTATTAATATTGACCTTTATTACATCTGAATATATTGTTCTACCTATGTGCGGGTTAGGACCCTAACATATGAGCTGTTACAAAATTCTCCCGATAAGAAGATGCAAACCTCCAAAGTCTGAATATAGAATGAAGACCAATACAAGAATAACCATAGTCAATTTCAAACCCCCTGGTTGATGGTACGTCCTCCTGAAAAGCTAAGAAGACCCAATATTTCAGCCTAGCTGATGGAAGCTTCCAAATTGCTCCAAACCATGTAGAATGATAGATCGGGGTGAGTAGAACCCCCTCCTAAAGTCTCAGACTGAAATGCCAAGAGATGCTCCTCCAAATGTTGAAACCATAAGTGAAGTTCTTCCCTCCTGAATCATGTCAATGCCCAATCATTTGGCCCTGATGAAGGAGGCCTCCAAGTGCCTTGAAACTCCTTAGAAAGGTAGATCAAGACACTGCAAGTCACTAGGTGAATTCTCAAGGTCAAATCTAAAGTATAACCCCTCCAATACTGAGTAGATTTGAATCTCAATAGCGCCCTCCTTCTCTCCAAATCATGCCAATTCTCTAGAAAATCATATGGCAAGAATAGCCCTCTCAAAATGCACTAGAACTGATGATCGAGGCCCTGCAAGAAAAACCCAAGTGCTAGAATGTCCAAAAGCCCTGCCAATCTCTTGGATCAAACTTCCTTCGATGAATGGTGTGCCCTCTTGCTGAAAACCCTCAAGGGTACGACCTGTAGATGTCCTGGATGGATGATGATACCTGTGAATGTTGTATAATGGTGTGGGTGGAGTATTTCATCCCCGAGACCAAGTTTGGAACAAGAGAGGTGGAATCTTTCACCACTAAATTATTCTCTAGGGTTTGTATTCTCAAAACCCTCAAAAATGTGTGCTTAAGAGCCCAAAAGAAATTTGCAATAATAATCCAAGATGAGTGAGAGGTGCACCCTAGGATTTCCTTTATACCCCCATTATATTCCTCTGTTGAGTTAGTTAACCCTTAGGTTCAACTCCTAACTCAACCTCAAGTGTTCTAATTCTTCAGTGAGTTACTTTTTACCTTTTCAAGTCAACTTCATATTATAACATTGAGTTTAGCTGACTTTTCCCCATGTTGCATGAGACTATAGTCTAGTGGGGATGACTAGACTACTGAGTCTCTCCAAACCTCTTCATAAAGAGGTGGGGGACATAACATCTCTTGTCATATATGTTGTGTATCTTTCTCTTGTACATTAAGTACTTATTCATAGTTGTTCTCTAAATGGGGAAAAGGATCGCTTCTATGAGGACGATATGATAGGGTGTATTGAAATTAATTTTGATATTACAAGTGATGAAATCCTTTTGGATTTGCTCTGTATTTCTCCAGGATACAATCTTTGTAACCATACTGCTTCCTTCCTTGCATGGCTGGCTACCATGTATTCAGCCTCTATAGTTGAGAGTGTCACTACAAACTGTCTTTTTCTCATCCAGCTGATTTCTCCTCCAAATAGGTAAACACATACCCACTTATAAATATTTTTTGATCCAGACTAGTCTGCATCAACAAAGCCATGTATGTCCAACAATATGTCCAATCCTAGTCTTCCTTGGTAGCACAATCTATGACTAGTAGTGCCACACAAATACATGAAAAAACCCTCTTTATTGTTGTCCAATGCTCCTTCCCTGGTTTTGACATATACCTACTCAAAAATCCCACTGCATGTGCAATGTACGGTCTAGTACAAACCATTTCATACATCAAACTTTCAATAACACTCGCATATGGAACAAGGGACATGTCCTATTTAGGGATGATTTTAGGGGATAAATTTCGCTCATGGGCTAAATTTACATGTTTTTTCCCAAAAAAAGATTCCCTATTCTAAAAATGATTCGCCCAAATTCTATAGGATAAAATTATTTTACCTTAAAAATCGCCAAAATTTTATACAAAATATATAAAATCCTTAGAAATCTGAATATTTTTTAAAATCAAAATCAAACATCCATCTGTTCTACTTCAAAATCAAACACAACAACAACATATAAAATAAATCTAATTGAACTTAACTTGGAAACAAGAAAATAAATCTCACCAAATTCAATTCCCTCTACTTGGGAATAACCTTTTGCTACTAAACGAGCTTTGTATTTCTCCACTTTTCCTTATGTATTCAACTTCTTGTTAAACACCCATTTGTTTCCAATGGGATTTCTTCTAGTCGACAACTCCACTACATCCCAACCCTCATTCTTGTCCAAGGTTGCCATTTTTTCAACCATGGCCTTTTTTCATAGTTTTCCATCCTCTGAATCCACTACCTCCCTAACAATTCTAGGATCATCATCAGTAATAGACAAAGAAAAATTTGAACGGAAATCATGTGGAGTATACCTTTCTAGTTCCCTTCTTTCCTGAACCGATCTACTCAATACTGGAGTATGATGATCTTCTTCTTATTATTCGTGTTCTTCTGTAGAGTCTAATTCATCATCACTTAACACAAACTCTATTTTATCTAGTTCTTCCTTCCTTGGTAGGACTTCTTGTTTGACAACATCTTTGTTTTCCTAAATACCACATCTCAGCTATACACTACCTTCTTAGTTTTTGGGTTTCAAAGCTTATAACCTTTAAGACCATCTTTATACCCAATAAAGATACACTTTTCATCCTTTTTATCTAGCTTACTCCCATTTTTCTTTGGAATGAGAACATAGTCCTCACAACCAAATATCCTGAGATGTGTGAGAGAGGGTTTCTTACCAGTCCATATCTCGTGTGGAGTCTTTTCATCCAGTGTTGTTGATGAGGGTGATCGATTGATGAGGTAACATGCAGTACCCACTGCCTCTGCCTAGAATTATTTTCCTAACTCGACACTCCTGAGCATGCACCTTTATTTTTCCATCATCTTGTTCATCCTTTCTAGAACTACATTCTACTGAGGTGTATATGGAGTACTCTTATGCCTTTTTATACCACACTTCTTATGAAATTCTTTGAATTCATTTTCGTAGAACTCTCCACCATTATCTGTCCTCGACACCTTAATTATTTTCTTTGTTTGATTCTCCACAAGAGCCTTAAACTCTTTAAACCTATATAATAATTCATATTTCTTCCTGAGGAAATATATCCAAATATTCCTCAAGAATTCATCTATCAATGAGACAGAGTACACTAATTTTCCTAATGATGGCACTGACACAGGCCCCAACACATCACTGTGCACCAATTGTAAAATTCCCTCTGCCCTCGATGCACCAGAGGAGAATCTTACCTGATTTTTCTTCCCATATACACAATGTTCATAGAAATCAAAATCTAGAGAGGATTTATGCATACCTTTAACCATGCCTTTATCATGTAGTATTCAAAGGCCCTTCTCTCCAATATGCCCCAATCTTTGATGCCACAACATACTCTTTTCTCTAGACACTGTAGGAGTTGTTTCTTCTTCAGCTCCAATCTGAGGAACAACGGAACAATAACACCCATCACTAATAGTTCTTACCTAAATCTTATATAGAGTCCCAAACCAAAATCCCTTCAACAACACCATTGCTCCTCGAACTATCCTGCAAGTTTCTTTCTGAAACATTGTTTTTACCCCTGCATCGCCCATTTTGATTATAGAAATCAAATTTATAGCCAAACCTAGGATTTTAATAACAATATAGAGTGTTCTAATCCTTCCATCCATGAGCTTCAACTTGACTTTTCCTCATCCTATGATTTTGGATGTCGATTCATCACATAGGAAAACATCATCTCCATCATATCTTTCATATTCACAAAACCATTCCTTGTGAGGAGTTATATGAAGGGATGCACCTGATTCAACCAACCATGCTTCATGATACACATGTTTTCTTGAAGAAGCCAAGTACACATCCCCTCCTTCCGTGGAGCTATTTGTTTCTTTAGAAGGAGTGGATTTAGATCCCTTCCCTCTTTCAATACTTTTGGATCTACATTACTTCTTGAAGTGCCCTTCTTTTCCACATCTCCAACATACCTTTACAATCATTTTGGGAGATTTAGATCTTCCCTTATATTTAGATATCCCACTTGAGGACTTAGATCTATTTCTTTCATAGGAGCGTCCTCTTGAAAATAATGCATCTATGCTCTGGATTTCCATATTTTTATGCCTGATCTTCTCTGACAACCAGACTATCCCACGAGTCTAGTAAAGAGCATACTAAACTAATACACTTGTCTTCATCAGAAATCTTAATATCAACATATAAAAATTGACTTACCATAGTATTGAAGGCATTCATATGTTATGTCACTGAGTCTCCATCTTCCATCCTCAGGTTATACAACTTCTTCTGCCGGAACAGTTTATTTACCAGGAACTTAGATTGATACAAAGTCCCCAAATTATCCCATAATGCCTTGGTTGTATCTTCCCCTGACACATTCAGTAATACTGAATCTGAGAGACACAACCAGATTGTGCTCTTCGCCTTCTGATCCAACCTTTTCTAGTCTTATGTTGACATTCATGTAGGTGCAGTACCTGGATCCACTGTAATCCATTAATCTTTGTCTACCAACAGATCTTCCATATTGAGCTTTCGTAGCTCAAAACTTTTCCCATTAAATTTATCGATCTTTATTTTTTAACACCTCACCATTTATTTTCACCTAAAGATTCAATACTACATATCCCCCACTTTAACAAGGCTTATCACAGACCTGGGCCAAACCCCTGACCACAAAGGCATCCCCCTAAAGCCAATAATTGCTCTGATGGCAAATGTAGATTTTAACCTTGCACAATTATTTACTGCAAATATATTCTCAATAAAAACAAAAAATATACAATAGCACACACTTAAAGAAACTCATCAACATCATCTCAAGTTATCAAAATGTCCAATAAAAATAATTCAAAAATAGAGAATGTTTACTTCGAGTCCAAGTAACATTAGACATATATATAATAGAAAATATGACTTACATGTTGATGATGTGAATTTGATGAGAGTATATATATATATATATAACCAATTACATTCTATACATCTCTGTGAGTGGAACAAGCACACAGTTGAAAACTAAAAATTGAATCATATTTGACACAACAATAATTTGTAGTATTAAGTCCTAATAATATAATAATATATAGATAGATATTATAAATATAAATCTCATAAATATATTTTATATTATTATATAATAATATAAACAACTATACAAGTATTATTACACGTGTATTATTATACTTGAATGACTTTGATTATTAAATTAATAATTAGATTATATACTATATTATTACTATTATTATAGTATATACAAAACTCTTTGTTGATCATACAATTTATGGACTTATTAGTCCCTATAGAAGGCCAAGACTACAACATTCTATTCATCATTGACCATCCATTGGTTTTCCTTTGATTACAAATATTTTTCTTTATTTCCAATGGTTTACACATTTGATTGGCCAACTAGTTCGATGTCTTATAGTCGAGCTCTAATGAAATGCAAATTTTTCAATCTTAGGTTATACCTAAGTTTTGAGTTTTAATCACTGAACATGCACACAATGCAATTTTTTTCCAAAATTAGATAACCTAAGTTTGGAGTTTTAATCTTATATAACTACGACATCTATTCATTGAGGTCATTAAATTCATGTAAGTGGAATAAATATATGTGATGCCATGTATTGGATGTGAAGTGCAATGTTTCCATGTATTTTTTTTTTTGAACGATGTTGTAACCAAATTTGTAACAGAATTTTCATTTAGTTATCAACATTCCATTACTCAATCTTTATTATCTTTGACACTTTGGTTTGATGTCTCCTTTATCACACTCTCCTAATATATTTTAGGAGTTTACTACTCTATATATACCCCAGCCACACTATCTCTATAGCTAGCATAGATGGTTGTGCATACAATCAGAACCCATATCTACACTTCCCGATCAACCATCCATAAACGATGTTCCATATTTTCCTTCTCTCTCTCCCACATGTTGCAATGGGTACATCGCCTTCTCCCTCTCCCACGAGTTGTGATGGGTACTATGAGGTGGATGCAGGATTTGAATGCACTCATAGTGAAAGAAAATTTAGAGCTTAACCACTCCAATGAAAATGACATATACATATATACCATGTGAAGTGGATTACTCAAATTTTTGAGATGAGTAGAGTTTTGACCCTTTTTAAAGCACTAATTACATTGCAAATGTTTTGATTGTGAATTCATGGTCATGGTAATTATATGTTTTGATTGCATATTATTGGACATGGTAACGATATACTTTAAAGGTTTCATCCCAACTATTTGTAAATTCATTTATCACTATGGTTATCATCTTTTGAAAATTCGTCACGGGGTCAATCATTGATCTCTTTCTTTGTTAATAATTTTTTTTTTATTAATTCCAATAATCGATAGTTTTTCATTTTCCTTCCATATATCTCAATTCATCAAAATTGATTGCATAACCTCAGTTTGAAAACAAATATTATGTTGTATATTATGTGAGAAATAGAGACATGAACATAATACACACACACACACACAAAATTCATACATAATATGAAAAAAATAACAATTACAACATTCTAATAGAGTAGAAACTTTTTTATTAGAGTAGGAGGAAATAATTATATGGTCATTATTCATATGGTTATGAATGAAGTTACATTATCAAATTTATTGGGTTTATCTAATAGTGTCAAAGCTTTAAAAAATTAATAACAATCTGATATGTGGATAATTAGTTGAGTTTATATTTTGATTGAAGCATGAAAGCTCTATATTGTATAGTAATATATTAACCTTTGTAAGTTTATTAATTATGTGTGATGATCTTCACTTGTGGCATAAGAAAACCTACATGCTCATGAATTTTTAAGTTATTGACACTTAAAATTCATTAATTTTATCTTTATTTTACATAATTATTATAATTTTCATAAATAATTAAACATACAACATTGTAATTTCATTAGTGAATGTTAAGGCCAGACCTATATAGACATATTTTTTATTTAACACGTCTCCTTTCAATTTTATTGATGATTTATTTTAAAGAATAAATCATAATTGGTTCCTTGCATGGGGTGTCTGCTTGCATAAATGTAAATGTGGTTGTCATGGATCGTATGGTGCACAAATCTAGAATGTCGAGAGCTCCCCCCCCCTCCTCAAGGAATTTCAGATGTCCCTTCACGCATCACTTTGTTTCATATGATGCTGCCTCTTCCAAAAATGGATAGACACCAAACTATGATGGCGAGGAATGTTTCATAGTCAGTTAAAGAGTTCAAGGCTGCTCACATGATTGAGAGGACAAAGTGCCCATATCTAAGAAAGGAATTAGCACACATCATGATCATGGTGACGAGTGATCTGATGCAGAGGAATTATCCATACATGCACCTATGGATTTGGCAAAATTTTCCCATGAGGTTAATAGTTATGGCTTGTCATGGAAGAGTCAGAAGGGTGCTCAAACCAAACAAGGACCTCATAGCTATATATGTTTTAAAATGTAGTTCTATGTTTTCCAATTTTTCTCTGCTTGATTTGTTTTTACAAGACTGCATGCTCTCTAGTCATCAGTTTGTTATTCCAATTGTCGATTTGTTATTTGGTTTGTCATCGATGGCGCCTCAAGGATACAAACCTCGCAACTTTGGTGTTAGGCATTCTTGGGTTGCCAAGACAATGATGCACGTTGCAAACCATTATGAGCACTTCATGCAGAGGAGGATAAAGCAATGATAACAGCAGTGGAGGTTGAATTTCTTCTGGCTTGTGAGTTTAAGGAGGATGCTAAGGTAGAGTTCCAAGTGGGTGCAATTATTCCTTAACTGGGTTGTTTCAAAACCAAGAATTCCAAGTTTTTTCACACCCTGGAGTTATATTGGCATACTGAAACGATGTTATCACTTGGCATGTTTCCCAAAGATGATGATTTTTTCCATCTTAAAATCATAATAGAAATGTTGGAGTATTAGAACACACATTTTCTAGAGGTCGTGACTTGGCTGGCCCGCAGAAACAGGAGCATCTTCCATCCACCTACTATTGGTCCAAGAAAACAAGTCTCTTCTTCTGCAGTCGATTTCCCAACTGATCTGGAACCTCATATTCCTAATGTTCCTTAGAATTATGCTTCTCTGATGCTTTTGCAGTTATATTTCACTTTCTTTAGTTTTAGATCAGGCTTTGGCTAGAATAGACTTTCTAAAACTCTATTAGAGTCTAGTGTCTATACACATAAATTCATTTTATGCCTGGTTTCCCCACTAGGGCAGGCTCTTTTATTTTTGAGCCTAAGAAACTGTCATGGTCTCTCAGGACTGTTATCCCCATTTTGTGGATAACTAAGGAGATTATGTCTCAAGGCCCTCAGGTTGTAGATATGGAGTGTTGAGAGACTACATGACTAGCAGTATCCCTTTGCATAGATGGAGAGCCTTCTCACCATCGCAGAGGTCATAGATTTTCGGATGACATCCACCACACTAGCTTGCTTCCAAAAGGTAGTGGGCCTTGCTCCATGAGGTAAAAGTTAGGTATTATGGTGAGTATCATTTCAATACTAGAGGCATTTGAGTATGTTGTATCTTAGATTTCATGATATATGCTTGGAAATTATGCCTTTTTCCCTACTTCACCTTGGTGGTTAGCATTGTACCCTAGTAAGTGGTCTTCCTTGGGGATGGTTTTTCTACTAGGAACTCCCTTAAAGAGCCATCGTACTGTTTATGACCATACTTACCACTTTCCATCACTATTTTCCCCCATTTCCTTATCTCTTGGTATTTTAGGGTGTATTGACCTAAGAAGGGGTTTTCCCTCATTCTATGGGAAGAAGGGGCTGAAGGCCCAGATGGATTGATGTTGGGTAAAATATAAAAGCCTATGTATGAACCTTCTAGACGCTTCACCCGGGGATCACCCAAGAAATAAATGAAACACTTATCTTTGAGAAAAGGGGGACCCACAAAAAATATGATTAAGAATGCTTAAAAGGTTAGTTGGAGGATAGGAGGTCTCATCACAAGATGACCTATCATGTCCATGGATATCTAGTGGTATGACATTACCATCATCTGGTCACCAAGCCAGGGTAACGACTCTCAGTTGCATGGTTGAGAGAAAGGGGGTCTCATCGCAAGCCAACCTTCTCATCTCCGCTATGTATTTGTGGGTGACACTGTCATTATATGGACACCACACCAAGGCAGTGGCCCTCAACTTTTCCTTAAATGTATGAAAGAAACAAAGAATGGAAAAATAATGGGCTTGGAAGAAGTGCATTACAAACGAATGTACCACACACCCTCTACAAAGGCAGCCATGAATGAGACACTACAACCCCTTGTATGTCTTGAACCCCATGCCCATTGAGTCTTGACCCTAACCACTTCACCCACTTTACATGGCTTAGAGAGGGATCTCTTGGAAACTCTCCTTGACCTAGGGAAATATCTACCCAATAGGACACCTCATTGTTGATTTTTCAATAGTCAAGGTTAAGCATGAATGTCATTCAATTTTTAGCATTTAACCATAACCATAAATGTTGCAACAACCAAGATCACAAGAAGAAGCACCATGCACAAGAACACAAGAAGTATCCTAGGAAACCCTTCTCACCAAGGGAAGAAAACCCAGCCAAATCCTTTGCTATATTCTTTAAGAGAAAGACCTTCACCACAAATATAAAACCTATAACACAAGAGGGTGCTCAAACCCTAGAAGACTAGCGTCCAAGAGAGGTGTGCACTTTTCCCAAGAAGGTGTACTTGCTGAAATTTCCAAGCTCACTTGAAAGATTTGATCCCTCAATGGGGAATTTACCTTTACTTATACTAAATTGAACCTGTCAACAAAAGTGTCTATTGTCACAATAGGGCCGACCTCACTATCTTATAATATAATTAATATTAACCAGATTAATTATATTTTACATTAATTACCAGTCACATTAAGGTGGGGCTGAACTGTACCCTTTACATTACAATTAGGGTTAGAGGCAGGTGTGACTCTTGAACAATATATCAAGGGATATGATACACCCACTAGTTCTCATCCACTAGGGGCACATCCATAGGGATGACCATATATCTAGCTCACTGCATTACACAGAGGAACCACTTCTTCACACGTTCACCTGTGCTCATCCATAGGCACGTCCACTCAACAGATCTTCTTCCCCACTGCATTACACATGAGATTCATCTGGAGTTTCTCTTCAACTCTTCTTCTCCAAGGAGGCTAATACATCATCTTCATTTCTGTTCTCATGACGATGCACCCAACACTTTGGGATTTCACAAATTCACCTTGTGCTCAGCCACTGGCATATCTAACTTAGCAAATCACCTTTCCCATAGGATAATCATCTGGAGTTATTCTCAACTCTCTGATGAAGGAGGTCATCTCTACATTCCAGCTCTGTCTCATATAGGAACTACACACCCTCTTCAGGGGATTTCTCTCAGGTTTGTAAGATGGAGAATATCTCACATGGATGCAATGATCCACATATCAGATGTTTGTAAGCTAGAGAATGTCTCACATAGCTACAATCATCAACACTCCCTCTTAGCTAGAGAGGCATTCTTCATCATGCCAAGTCTCACACGGATGTACTCTAAATTTTTTCTTGGTTGGAGTCATCAATACTCCCTCTCAGCTAGGGAGGAATTCTTCACCAAGTTAGTTTTGTGAAGATGTTTGCAATCTGCTCATGTGTAGGAAGGTATTGCATGTGTATGATTTTATTTTGCATCATATCTTTGATATAATAATATTTCATCTCATTGTGTTTCAATCCATCAGGAAACATTGTGTTCTCATTGATCTTTATACACGGCTCTTGGTTATCATCATAGGATCCATCTCATGATCAAGTAAATATGTCATAAGCTTGTGAATCCATACTGCTTCGCACACTAAATGATACATACTCTGCTTCTGTGGTATTCAAGGCCATAGAGATTTCATTTCCTGCTGCATCAGGAAACCATGGAAAACTTCATGGTAGAACATCAACCAGATGTGCTCTTTCAGTCCACTGTACTTTTTTGTCAACTTGAATCGGCATATCCTACAAACTCAAGTTCACTTTGGAGGCATATCTCATGCCACATTCAATTGTACTTCATATATATCTTAATACATGTTTTGTTGTTGTCTAGTGAGTCTGTCTCTGTTGACTGATGAAATGACTAAGCGCATTCATTGAATGGCATGAATCAAGTCTAGGGTTAACCATATACATCAGTGATCCAATCAATTGTGGATCAGTCTCATTTGAATCATCATCAATCTTCTCCTTTTAAATTCATCACGGTGGATTTTGCATTCTGTCATACTTGAACTTATTTAATATCTTCACTGTATATTTTCCTTAACTCAGGAAAATCTCATCGGTCCTCTGTCATACTTCTTGTCCCAAGAAGTTGTGCATCATACTCAGATTCTTCATCTCAAATTCAGAAGTCGAAAATTACTTGTATCCAACAACAAGGATTTCTGAATAAATCAACAAAATCAGGCTCTGATCATCAATATTGTAATGATGTAGGTTTGGATCAACAACACTCTTGTTGAAATCCAAAATCATAAAGAATTTATCTATTTGATATAGTTTGCAACTCATGGATGGTAGTATGGATGGAAGTGTATTGGGTTTACTCGATCAAGTGTCTCATCATAGACAACTCCCTCTATTTGTGAGAAACCTCTGGCTATAGATCTTGTTTTGTATTTCTAGACACTTCCATTAGTTGCATGTTTGATCTTATAGATCCACTTGGAAGTTACCACAAACTTCCCTTCTGGTCCCTGAATAATATATTATGCATCATTATTTAATATATATTGGTATTCTTCTGTTATGTCACCTCACCATACCTGTTCTCTTGTTGCTTCTCTAATACAAGGAGGCTTAGCATCAATAAGGTGGCTCATGACTTGAAGGATAACTTGAAAAACTCTTTTACTTTCTCAGGATCTGCCTTCAGAGGCTTGTATGTTTCTCTGCCTCTTGCAGAGTGAGTCTAGGTAGGCCTTTCATGCCCTACTGCAATATCTCTGAACATATCAACTGGAGCAACTGGATCAACTTGAATAATGTGTGTCTCCCTCTAAGCTGTTGAAGGGGGAGAAGGTGTTATCTTACTGTCTATGTCCATCTGAGGTTCTCTAGGTTTGTTTGAATGGGTATCTCTTCTTTAAGGACAACATCTATGCTTGTTCTTTAATCTCTAATAACTTCATAAAGAAGATGGAAACTGTGTCATCTTTCGTCATCTTGGTACTTTGAAGTTGGCTCTTCAAGGTAAGAGCTCTGAGCGTGTTGTCACTTTCAAACATTTCTTTTAAATATTCATACATATGATAGGTTTTCTTCAGGTTGTAAATACGAGGTAAGAGATGATCTCTTACTGAGTAGATGATTAATTTTCTTGCTTTGACATATTCTTCCTTTCTTATCTTCTTCTCTACATTTGTAGTTGTGTCTGGTATGTTTTTATTTACCACATCCAAGAGGTCATATTCTTCAAGGGTGACCTGAAGCCTTGATTTTCAGGAGTTGAATTTGCTTGCTCCATCAAGCCTATCTTCTACTAAGGCGTTGTTCTTCATTTGATTGGTTTCTTCAAATTCTCTCCAACTGGATTTTGAAAACCTAATGATTAGGTTGAATTAGTAACCTTGGATTATGTTGGACTTATGACTGCGAACAATCAACTTGAAGTGTCACAAAGATGCTTTTTGATTTAAGAAAAAAAATTCTTCATAAATGTGAGATTAATATTCTGCAGGAAATTTCGGCACCCTAGAAACCCTAGGGCCAAAAACTCAAAATTCTCATAATTTGATTTTAATATCTTTTGGAGATGCATTGGAAGAGGTTGTACTCTTCTAGGCCAAAACTATCCCCAACATCCAAGTATTAAGGGTTGGATCACCAAAGAAGGGAGGGTCGTATGGATTTTTCTAGAAACCCTAGGAGGGTCGTACGGTTCTACAAAAGTGAGAGGAGACTTGTTAGATGATTGTGCAATGGGTTATTTCAAGACCTATGCTCTGATACCATGTTGATTTTTCAATATTCAAGGTTAATCATGAATTTCATTCCATTTTTAGCATTTAACCATAACCATAAATGTTGCAGCAACCAAGATCACAAGAAGAAGCACCATGCACAAGAACACAAGAAGTTTCCTGGGAAACCCTTCTCAACAAGGGAAGAAAACCCAGCCAAATCCTTCGCTATATTCTTCAAGAGAAATACCTTCACCACCAAGATAAAACCTATCACACAAGAGGGTGCTCAAACCCTAGAAGACTAGCGCCTAAGAGAGGTGCTCACTTTTCCCAAGAAGGTGTACTTGCTGAAATTTCCAAGCTCACTTGAAAGATCTGATTCCTCAATGGGGAATTTACCTTTACTTATACTTGTTAAAATAATGAAACTGCAAAGTGTATTCTTATTATTATTTGATATATTATTCATTGGATCAATCCCCATTGTGGATTGATCATGTCGGCTATTGTATAAGGACTAAATCCCCTTTTGTGGATTGGTGATATTGTAATTGTAAAAGGCAAAAGAAGAAGTTGGCCCCATAATATATCAAGAGGCACCGAAATATAATAAAAGTGATTATAACCACCCAATTGGAGAATCCGTCCCTGCCAGTGAATATACACTTCAAACGTGCCATATTTGTATAAATAAGGAGGCTAGCACCTCACTTAGACACACACCTCACTTGCTCATTGAGAGACAAATTTCAGAACTACAGTTGGAGAAGAAGGAGAGAGAGTGGTGCATCTTTTGGGAGAGGATCTTCTGCATTAGTTTAAGTTATCTCTTGGCATTGTATTATCTATCTATAATAAGGAAGTTTTTCTAGGTTTTTGTAATATACCAGATATAAAAAGTTATGCAGAACATAAATAAAATGATAGAAATGGAAAAATAACAGTAATATAACCAGCATAATCTCCACAATAACACAGAAATGATATAAGAACAACAACAAAAATAGAACTTTGATTCAGAAAGAAATGTTCACAGGCCTCTTCGAGGGGGCAACCTCAAGTCGAGCAACGCGGCTTTGTTACAATAATCTCCATGCTAGGTTTTTCATACCCTCGACCCTTATTTATACTAAATATGTCTATCAAGAGAAGCATCTAGAGGAAGATCCTTCTAGAAGTGGAATCTTCTATTAGGTCTTCTTACATCCACTTTATTTTATTTTATTGAAAGGCCTTATTAATATTGACCTTTATTACATCTGAATATATTGATCTACCTATGTGCGGGTTAGGACCCTAATAGTTTTATTCCCCTAGAGGGTTTCCCAGGATAAATGTTGTGTCTCTTGTGAT
>JASDQU010196287.1:5840-19045 GCA_032191745.1 Picea mariana | reverse complement strand
AAGTGGGACCCATCTCCTATCACATCGCCCACCATGTCGTGTTTCCCCTCTCGCCACCTGTACTCCACTCAACCGCGCGACATGTTCATTCTTAATGGCCATTTGCTAACCCTGTAGGGATTCATCCCTATTGGCCAGTCACTAACCCTGCCAGGGTTCGGCGGTTGCAGAGTCGAACAATTCGACATCCCTGTAGCGCTGAGGCGCGAAATACAAAGAGGCTCCATGATTATTTGACCTATGATCATGACCCGCGATCACATGGGAGCAGAGAAAGAGAAAGAGCTAGCTTATGCTAGGCCTCCGTAGATATTTCAGGGGCTCTGATTCTGCAGAAATCAACGAAAAATTGATTATGGTAGTGGGTGTGTTACAACTTTTAGCATAAATAGCAACTTATTTTTCAATCCTGCATCGGCTCCCCCCTAAATGCATCCACAGGGCACTAGCGCTCCCCTGGCACACATACTAGGGCGTCAAAAATGCAATCGACGCTCCCCTCACCCCTTTGAGGGAGCGTCGATCTAGTTCGGCGCCTATGGCTTCCTAGGCAGCCCAAGACAAGACTAAAAACTACCTAAAAAGCAATTCTAAACCATGAAAAATGATTAGAATGGGTTAATGACCAACATGATCAGGAGAGATGTGAAAACGGTCAACCGTAGCTCCGGTACCAACATCTTGAAAATCACCCTCCGAAGTCGAAAATACTAATGCTAGAAGAGATTGGTAAAACTGAAATGGTAAATAACATTTTTAGCCCTATTTCAATATTATAGGGTTCATTTTTGCTAATCTATAGTTTCTTTTGGGTTTTAAAATCTTTTTCAGAGATGTTACTAATACCCCAGATGCAGATTTGTCTTCACTTGTATGTTTCGAAGTAGTATTTTTTCGTTTAACCTTGTAACACTGACGAGCACGGTCTTTGTTCTTTCTCACGCTCGAAAAAACATGAAAATGTAACCGACTAGACTTTTATCTCTTTCTTGGACTCGTAAGGTTATACGAAAAAGGAACCCCCTAGAGTCTTCTTTAAGCCCTTTTCATACTCTCTCAACATGAAAATATTGTCGAGTGATCTTACTTCCTTTCACACTCGTTTAAAAGGTTTTGAAAGGGCATCTCCCCAGTAGCAGTTTATCTCTTTTTCGGACTTCAAAGACTAATATTACAAAAAAGGACAACCCTAGAGTCATCTTTAAGTTCTTTTCATACTCTCTAAACATGAAAAACCACTGAGTTTTCCTTCTCTGGACTCGTTAAAAATTACACATTGAAGGGCCCACATGGGACCGAACCCTTACTTATTCCAGTTCATTAAACAAAGGAAGAGGAACTTACCGAAGGTGAGTTATATCGCGCATGTGTTATCCTCCTCGAGCTCATAAAAATAAAAAGAGGTACTCGTCTATCTGGATGGGGGAAAAATTGATGGAAGCAAGCCAAGCCAGCTTTTAGAATCATCACAAGTCACTCTTGTTGTCGCCCTTGAACACAACACATTGTCTTTACATACATTTTAATCCGTTGAACCTATACACTAAACCAATTCTCTGAGTTTCTTTACTCCTTTGGGTCACCCGACAAAAGTCACAGTATTCACTGCATCATGTTTTGGTCCATGTTACGTTTCTGTTGTTTGTGCCTCAGTGTTCAAGGGAAGTATCCTCCTCGAGAGTCAACCATCAAAAATTTCCATTTTCAATACCCGTGTCAATCCAAACTCATTTGATTCACCATCTTACATCTCTATGTCAATTTCATGTCGTTGATGAGGAATACATCAAGGCCCTCCTTCGACGAGTCTTTTCCTATCGACTTCAACACATTATCCAGGAATTAGAATTAGAAACTAGTTAGTACCTTGGAACTTGCATGCCTCAATGGTAGGCCTCCTCGCTTCTGAAAGTAGGTTTACATCATTCACAAATGTTTGAATGTTCGACTTCAACTCATCTATTCACATTCATTGGATTCTACTAGGGTACCTTGGGATTCATTGACATCACTGGTGATTTCCCTCGCACTTTTTAACGGTTTACCTCAATGACTGGTAATCAAGTGGTTTCTACGATGTTCGACATCAAAACATCTATTAACATGGCTAGATTTGTACCACATTGGGATTGGGAAGAAGACCCTAGGTTGAGTATTCACTCTGATATCTACTTTACCCAGGCTGTGAAAGGAGATCATTTGAGCATATTGATATATATATTGTCACATAGATCCACTTTGTATTGGTTTGTGGCTATGTTTTGTCATCTCATAGATCCGCTATGTATTTCTCATGGCTACAATCAGTTCATGCCATGGAAGTATAGATCCACATTGTATCTTTGGTGGCTATAACCTTAAGTCAATATGATTATGGATTTGCAGTGTATTTGGTGACGGCCATACCTTAAAGTCCTTTATCACTCAAGCATATGTATGCATGCCTTGGGTTTGAAACATATCATAACATTTGTTTTATGGTTGTTTGCAGCTTCTACCAAGTTCTTCGACTCCATACCCTTGCTTTGAAAGTCTACAAAGCACTTCAGTCATCAGTTTTCGTCTTTTGACCTTGCACTTTGGGGGGCAATTTGTTACACATCAAAATTCATCACTTCGATAATGTTTCATTGTCATTGTCGCAAGTGTCACACTTTTTTCGCAAGTGTCACAAAAGTCATATTTTCGTCTTGCATGTGTTGCATTACAAATGACATCATAAGAACACTTGGGACATCCTCTAAGACTTGTTAGAAGAGGAAAATATATCATTTGAAAAGTTTATAAGATTTTACCTTGAGGAATAATCATCCTAAAAGTATTTTTGGAGATCAGTACTCCTCTGCCCACTTGCAGGGAGCGCTAGCACTCCTTGTCCTCTTATCAGGGAGCACTACAATGCTCTGTGGCCAACTTTGAGGGAGCGTTGATCTGTTGAGAGAATCTTGGGGAATAATCCCCCTTATCTCTAAGGACAACTAAGAAGCATCTGAGTCATTTTGGCTCGAATCCAAGTTAAAGGTTGAATCTAAGGGAAATCCCACAACTGATGGAGTCATATCCTCAACTTATCCCAAGAATATCTAAGGTGGTTTAGCCTCTCAAAGCCTATATAAGGAGGCATTATCATGGTGAAAGGGGGGATAATATCAGTGAAAAGTATTGTCATTATGATCGTGGATATTTTGAGCAAGGGGTTGGACAAGGAGGACTTGGTGAGGCTGCTACATCTACATCTACAGTTTGTAAGCACCTTGTTATGTTCTCATTAATATATATGCTTGGCATGTTTCCTTCAAGTTTGTGTACATTTGCATGGGCTTGTATCTTTTTGATGAATCTAGTTTAAACTAATCTTGGTAGAATAGGAAGTATGTTTTATCTTTGTTTTCTATTGAATTGTAGAACTCATTAAAGGGCTTGAAGATCAAGTTCAACTTGGACTGAGCAAGGACAAACTCCAGAAAAAGGTACTCATGCTTTCTTCCTCTTTTCCCTTGACTAGTTTAGCTACATTTAAAGGAATGTCAGTGTTCAATTTTATCATTTTTCTGTCTTGGTCATAGGGGTCTAAGATCCAAGAGGAAATTCACCTGTCCGCAGGGGAATTTTCCTACAACAGGCGCAAACAACATTTTGAGAAGATGTGTACTAGGACATGAAAGGCCTAGAATTTCGGTAGAATCTCATGAGGGAATAGTTGGAGGACACTATGCAGGAAAAGCTACTGCACAGAAGTTATTTCGCATGAGACTATGGTGGCCAACAATTCACAAAGATGCTAAGGAATATTTCCAGGGATGTGATGTATTTCGGAGGGTTGGTAAACCTAATAGAAGGGATGGGATGCCCCTAAGACCACAAGTAACTTTGCAGGTACTTGAAAAATGAGAAATATACTTTGTGGGGAAAATCCATCCACCAGAAAAAAGGTCAGGAGTGAGATATATCATTACTGCAACAGAATACTTAACAAGATGGGCAGAAGTAGCACCAGTCAAAGACTGCAGCGCAGAGACAACATCACACTTCTTGTTTGAGCAAGTGATCACTAGATTTGGTTGTCCAAGGATTCTGATGAGTGACGAAGGTACTCACTTTATCAACAGTACTATCAAGGCTATGACTGAGGAGTTTGAATTCTATCATCATAAGAGTACACCATACCATCCTCAAGCACATGGAACAGTATAAGCCTTCAATAAGATCTTGGAGAATGCTCTGACAAAGATCTGCAATGTTAACAGGGATGATTGGGACTTGAAAATACAAACAGTACTATGGGTATACAAGACTACATGTAAGAATCTAACAGGATAGACACCATTTAGATTGGTGTATGGGAAGGAATCAATAGTACCATTAGAATTTCTGGTACCCAGTCCTCGCGTAGTAGCAATTAACAACATGACAGAAAGAGGTGCAGTAAAGGAAAGAATCAATCAACTAATGGAGATGGAAGAGGATATGATTCTGGCAGGATTTCATCAATAAGTATAGAAATAAAAAGACAAATATTGGCATGACAGACATATCAAGAGGAAGAGTTTCAAGGAGGGAGACCTAGTCTTGCTCTATGACAGTAAATTTTTTCAGCATCCGGGTAAATTCAGAATGCATTGGTTGGGGCCATATGAAGTGAAGATTGTCACAGATGGGGGATCTGTACAGTTAAAAGACTTGAGAGGCACAAAACTGAAGGGATTGATCAATGGGAGTCGAATGAAACTATACAGGGATAGACAACCTCCTAGCACTTAAAAGTTACAGTGCAGTAAGAAAGACATGTACATAGTGTACTATAGTAGAAGCTAGGATAGAAAAATTACAAAAATAAATAAAAAGGAGAAAAAGAGGGGAAAAAATAGAAAAATAGAAAAGGAATAAAATAAAAAAATTACTGAGAAACATGGTGTGCAGAAAAAGTGGACTCAACACGACCAACGGAAAAAGGTTTGCATGCAACAAATTCGTAACAGGAAGCAAAATACTACGCACTAACGAAAAATCATAGCGGAGAAGATGTAGAAATGGCAATACGTGATTGGCAAGATGACTAGAGGATCTCATTCATGGCCAAGGAAGTTCCCACAGGAATGGAGGTTGAAGTAGGAGGAACCAAGACACTTGCAGGTGACACCGTTGCACCCAAAAATCCAACAAAGTTAGGAAAACCCATTTAGAAGTCGGTGCAGCAGAAGAAAGGGAGTGCACCGAAGAAAGATGCATAGGCAGCAAAAAAGGACATTGCCCCAAGACAAAAGGAACAAGGGGTGGGGGACACTACAATGCAAGAAACTCCCTCAAAATCCACCCCACAGGAAACAGTGCCACCCAAGCGGCTAATTATACACACAGGGGGGTCACGCAAGAAGGCCAAGGCGCATAAGCAGCCACCAAAATACACTATCACCGAGGATGATGCAGATCTTGTGGTAGAGAAAGTGAAGGACCATACAGTGGAAGAATTTGAAGAATCCCAACACCAGAGAGGCCGAATACAAGACGAGATGGTAGGGATAAAGAAAGTCCTCGAGCTGATCAGGTCAGCATAGAGGCCTGAGAGGGGAACAACATATTTCCCCGAAACAACAACAGTAGAGGCAAGGACTGCATCGAGTGAGCAGGACACAGTTCAAACTATCGCCCAGGTGAGTCCGACGTTCAAAATGACATCTAACATGTTGTAGATGGATGACATCACATCCCAGACACCATTGAAGGATATGGCGCAGGTAGAACTGGTACTAGCAAGAATACCTACTAAGGCATTGTATAGGCTCTAAGTCAGTGTCGCACAAGAGGTACAATCATGCGCCAGAACAAATGCAGCAGAAGTGTATGAGGTGAGAAATGGCAAGGACACCTTGGAATTGGTGGTTGAGCAATTCAAGCTCGAAACCATGGAAGAAAAGGAGCATGTAGACAGAATAGAACAGGGTGTGACAGTTGTATACAATCAAATCCCTGACAGTGTGTAGGCATAGAACACAAGCATAGAGGAGAAACTCAATATTATTGCCTTAACCATTGAACACTATAGGAAAGAGATTGAGTATTTGAAAGAAAAGATGACTCCTACAACTCCTCCCGAGGTCAGAGAGCAGAGGAAATAAGAAGTTTCACTCCAATTAGTAGAACTGGAGAAGCACGTAAGCACAGCAGAAGAGTTGTTTGACAGAGCCGCGTAGCTCTGGACAGTGCTAAAAGAGGATGAGCATGTCCAATAGTGGGACCAAGAAGAGGAAAGGCTTAGTGCATCCATACAAGAGCTCGAGAATAGACAGAAAACAATGAGCATCATAGAGTGCCTGAAAGGTAATCAGGACTTGAAGAAGCTGCAGGAAGATTTAAAAGTCACGCAGATGCAAAAATAGGAGAGATAGGGAAAAGTAGAACCCCTACAAGATCAAGCAGCGCAAATGATCGCACAACTTGAGGAGAATAAGAAGAGAATGTCGTAGGTGCACACAGAGACACAACACTAATCCATGAGGAGATCAAAGTGCAGTCAGTAGAGGCACGAACAGGAAGAGCCGCACAAGTCAATACGTGAGGAAGGGAACTAGCAGAGAAGTTCCAAATTTTGGAAACATCCATAGAAGGAGCATGTGCTAGTTAAGTGGCTCGGGACGAGCCACATGTCAGTATTGGGGGCCTATTGGGCACAGACCTAACATGAATTAAAGGCCTATTTTTGGGAGATAAGGCCAATTTTGGAGAAGGACAGCTGGCAGGAAAAGCAGCACATGCGAAGGAAAACCACATGTAAAGGAAGAAAGTGTGCAAGGCATGCATGCAGGAAAACCTAACCACATTAGGGTTAGGGTTTTTGTAAGAGATTGTAATGGCTGGTAAGATGAAAATTAGTATAAATAAGCACCTAGGAGGTCTAGGTCGGGGTTCCTAAGTTTTTTATGTTCGATTAAGGAAGCTATTGTAAGATCTGATACATTTTTGTAAGTTGTTGAGCTATAGGAGATTCAAGTAGATAGATATTGAGGGTTAGATCGCAGGTTGAGGAGCCTGGTGTGATCTAGTTCACCTCACAGAAGGTGTGGAACCTATTTTGTGGTTGTATAGTCGGAATTGTAGTGCGCGCAGTGCCATATTTTGCAAAAATAAAAATAAAGAGCCTAAGAAGCTATATCTTTGTGGAAGTATCCCAGGAGGGGGTGAACCGCGATAAACTTGTGTCGTGTGTGTTGTGTATTTTGTATCTACTTTCTTTCAATAGTTAGAATATGAATGGGTGAATGAATGCTTATGTTAGATCTAGTAGAATGCATGTATAGATTTAGCAGATGAATGATTATTAAGAATAACATAAAGAACAACCAGATCAAGGCCTTAGAGGATGATTTGTAATCCTAGATCCGCACTTTTTCCTAGACTGCAAGCACCTGAGCATTGCAGCCACCCACAGGACTATCTCGGGTGAGACTACGTAGTACATTTTGTGTGTTGTTTTTCCTTCTGGTCTACCAGGAGGGTCGATAGTTTTAGAGGATTTTGTCAGAAACTTGTTCAGATATGAACCTGGGTCAACCCAAGAGTAGGAAGAGAGAGTAATAACAAACAACTGTGATACTTCTGATCCAAGTAGAGACCCCCAAGAAGCAAAGATGGATGAGATGTCTAGACTAATCAGGAATCTAAAAAAAAAAATTGTATATTTGAGATAGAGCATAGAAATACAAACAGAGCCCTCAAGAGTGAGGAATAAGGAATTCTAACCCTAATCAATTCCGAAGACCTCCTAATCCACAACTCATGAGAAGGGAGAGAATAAATGAAGAACAACCCATTCATCCTCCTATAAAAACCAATAATGAGAACAACTATATTGAATAAGTAGTGGACGAGAGCTATGATGAATACACAGAATAAATCCACCTACTTCAATATGATAATGGTGCCATACATCTAACTCAAGATTACTATGAAAAGTCACTAAATCCTAAGAAACTAGTTCTTGATTGTCAGCACAACAAAGGAGCTTTATTCTAAGTTTAGTACATAATTTATGTTGATGCACTATAGGCTGAAATGCGTAAGAAGTATGATATCGAGCCTTGGAAGAAAGCATTTGTTGCAGACAGTCAACTCGGGCTAAGAAAGTTGGTCCAAAGATTTCCAAAGATAAAGCTAAAGAGGTTCTAGACATCCCTAAGGTAGATGAATTTTAGAGCCTGTTAAAAGGGAAAAAGAAACTAAAGAACTTGAGGAATTAGTTTCACCTTTGAATATTGAACGTGAATTATCCAAGATCAACATTCTTGTGCATTTGGTGGAGTTAAATAAAAACCCCTCATACCATAAACGGATTCATAAAATGATGCAGGGGAAGAGTTAAACAAATCCTCTAGATACTTTGAATGTACAAGAAGAGCCCCCTACCATAGTTTTTGGTCCTGATATTGATGAGAGAAGAATTTGAGGCACCCTTCTATGTGACCTTAAATATTCATGATAAAATGTTGCACAATTGTATGCTTGATTCTGGAGCATCACACAATATTATGCCCAATATAGTCATGGAAAAGTTGGGGTTGGAAATAACTAGGCCATATCATGATCTCTATTCGTTTGATGCCAGAAAAGTGAAGTGTTATGGGTTGATTAAAGACATGTTTGTCACTCTGGGCCAGCTACATGTTAAGAGCATTATGATGGACGTGGTGGTGGATGATGTACCGACCAATTATGGCATGTTGTTGTCCAAAACATGGGTACAAAAATTGGGAGGCACTATGTAGATGGATATGACTTATGCCATTGTACCAATGTTTGGAGAGCTCAGAAGGTTGTACTGAGAGACAAAGTTTTCTTATGTGGTCAGTGATCAAAAAAACCCTATGAATCATCCCATATATGTTGTTGATGAATATCTGGGATGTTGTATCTTATATATAAATGAAGAGTACAATAAAACCCCAATGCTGGCAGATCCTATTGTAATCCTTATGGAAGAAGTGGATGGTATATGGAAAATGTTTTTTGATGGTGCATGCTCAAAAGGAGTTGGGAATGGTATAATTCTCATTTCTCCCACCAAAAAATAAATTCATTTGTCCTACAAGCTTGAGTTCGAGGCCACAAATAACATGGTTGAATATGAACCCTTGATCTTAGGCCTAGAGGCAACAAGAAAGATGTAAATTACCAAGATGGAAGTATTTGGATATTCAGAGCTAGTTGTGCAGCTTCAGGTTCTTTTTCTTTGTGTCCTTCTCGTAGTTCTTCAGGTTCTACTTTCATTGTAGTTTCCATTAGTTTTCCTCAATTTGGCCATCAATATTGCAATGATTGCAATGTTTGTGTGGATATTTTCACTGATGTGTAGTGGTTGTTGTCTTCTTATCTTTTCCCCCTTTCCACTTCTTCTTCCCCTCCTTGGAATCTTCTTGGTGCTCTTTCTACTTTGAACCACTTGGATGCCCCTTCTTTTGGCCTATGTTTTTTAGGTATTGTGCATGTACACATACCTCATCCATTGTCATTGGCTTGAATATCATCACTTGCTTTCATAGATGACTATGTAAACCCCCCAGATACTTGAGGAGTACATATGGGTTCTTTGGAGAGATACACAACATGATGGCCATCTTTTTCAACTCAGTGGTGTAGTCTTGTACACTCTGCCCTTGCCTTTACCTAAAGTAGTGCCACCAGATCCATTGGTCCTCTACATACCTGATAGGGTAGAATTGGGACTTGATGAGGGTTTTGAAGTCCTCTCACCTAGTTACTATTGGATTACCCTCCATCCTAAGTGTTTCCATGTTGCTTTCTCACTAGGTTAAAGCATGGCCCTCTAACTTCAATTTAGCAAATGAAATATTATGCTCTTCTTCTATATGGTGAATGCTAAAATAAACTTCTAGTTGTTGCAACCAATGATTCATTTTTAATGCATCGATCTCACCTTGGTAGGACTTTATGTCCACTTTTTCTTCCATCTTGAATAGGGATTGTGAAGGGTTCACGACACTTGAACTTGGTTGCTCTTTCTCAAATTATTTCCTCGATTCCTTTCTTGAGTCTTCTCGATCTCCCGATTTCCCCTCCGATCTGATCTTTGAGTTAGAGCCTCCATCATCTTCGAACAGTCTGGGATTTCTTGCTAGAGTCTCCGTAAGGAGGTTCATATTGTGACTAATGTTGGAAACTTGCACTTCCAACTGCTCAAATATCTCTTTTGCTATATATTGAGGGTTATTATGAACAGACTCATCCACCATGGCTAGGGTTTTTGCAATTCCTCTTTAAGTTGATTTTTGGATCCTACAACTTCCCACAAATACCCAAAAGAAAAACCTGCTTTGATACCAATATGATTTGTAAACTACCGTGGATATTCCACTGAAATAGTTCATCACACTAGATCTAATAAAATATTGAAATCTTTACTGTTAAGGTTATTTTTCCTTTAGATCTCCAAAATATTTAGTTACTGATTTTTTGCTTATGCATGAAATAGATAAAATGTGAAAAATAGAGAACAATAAAATACAATCACACCATCCATAAATAAACAAAAGATGTGACCTAGGAAACCCAATACGGGACAAAACCTAGCTAGAAGGTGAGGTTTATTTTCTCTCTTTTCTCTAGTATAGAAATGATGCAAGTATAAAGAAATAGGCACTCTCTGTGGAGTACAATCCTCTAACCAAAAAAGACCCAAGAGAGTGGGGCATCTCCATCAAAGAGGGAAGAAGATGAGTCAAAGGTCAAATGTCTAGCCTCCAAAGTCCTCCAAGTGGATAGATCCACAACCAAATCTTCAAAGTAGGCAATGAAAATATCCTAGATCTCCTCCAATATAGATGTGTATCTCTCAATGGTAAATTGTCCCAACAAGCAATGAGTAGAAGACCTCGAGATTGGATGACTCCCCTAAAATAAACTCCAATGTTTAAATGTGAGGTCTCCAATGTGTAATATCCTCCTCAAATCATGTCAACCACCTCCCACAAGTCAAGGGAAGTCAAAGAAGGTCCACATGTTCCAAATAAAAATCCCAACGACCAAGTAATGCATCCTCCAAGGTGAACGTTCCATCAAACTATGTGACACATACCTCCAAATGTTTGAATAGGTTGAATGCTCCAATATTTGTGATGTGGAATGGCATGAGAGGTCCAGGTACATGAAGAATATCCCCAAACTGCCTAGGTGTTATAGCAAGATTTGCATCACCCTATGCAATCTTGCACCGAAGGCCTATTTCCATTTACCTATGTAGACTTGAAGTTCCTTTTTGAAAATCCCAGAGCTAAAAACATAATTTTTCCACATATATGCGCCCTGCTTATATTACAGCATGCGTATACACAAGTTGCACCACTATAGTCTGTGTACATCGGGAAATGTGCCTAAAATTAAAAAATGGTATCGGTTTTCCATGTCACGTCACGAGATATATGATCCTTAACCTTCCATATACTAGAAATGTTCTGACTTGACCCTTCAGTTCCACTTCAAGGCTATAAATGGACCAAATCCGAGCTATGGAAAAGAGGAGAAAGAATTCAACTTTGAGAGAAAAGTTACTCTGGAGAAATTATTCACTTCACATTGAGTCTGCATCCCTTTGTCCTTTAAGTCTGGACACATTGTTCAACCCCCAAGCTCTTCCCTTATTGATTGAGAACTCCTTGGTCTCTCTTATATTAGCTTGCCTTTGGTGGAGGATTGAAGTGGTGGAGGCCTAGTTGGAAGGAACTTAATTTCTCATTTTTGAATCGTGTCGACACGGAAGTTTGTAACTCATTCACTTCTGTTGATTACATCTTAATAGAAATACTCTTTTCTCGTCCAATTAATATCTCACAAATATTTGAATTATTATTCCATGGGCGTATGTGTCATGAATGTTGATGGATTATGCTATTGAATGTGCTAAAATTATATATTATCACCATATGATTGTGTTGCTTGGTTGTTGAGGACTAGTTGCATGTATATTGCTTTGGGTCAAGTTCTCAATGGTGGACTTCATCGAACGTCTGGATGAGATAGGCTTCTTTTCTTGTCTTGTTAGGATATTTGTTTATATAGCATACTTGAGATTAGAGTTGATTTCTGCAGTCATTTTTGTCTGTTGTGGTTTAACCCTAGCCATAGAGAAATTTTCCTCATAACAGAATTAGCGACCATACTAGGGATAAAATCTTCTTTTTCGGGGTTTGGAGTGTTTTTCTCCTTATATTTCTCTCGTTCATATTGAGTTTCTTGTCGTATGATTTCTTGACAGCCTCTGTTCACTCTGGGTATGAGTTGTTCATCCTTCTCCTTAGCCTAGTTGTGTTTTGTCACATATACGTGGGTTTTTGCTTGACAGACATGTACATACGTGTGTTGTACTTCTGCAAGTTGCGTACATATGCACTTTTCCCTTGAACAGTCACATACACCAACCTTTGTTGCTTGATTGTTGGGTTTGGTGGTTGTTGGGTAGGTTTTGATGATTTCTGAGTCTTCCTAGGCCTTTATGGTGACTGTTAAGTGTCTGTGGAATGACAGGAAACCTGTCTTTTGTTGAATTTTTGGGTGGTGCCTTTCTCGCCATATTTTCATTTTGATTGTCCTTGCACCTTGGGTTGGGTGTTTTGCATCTTGATATCCTACTTGGGTCATCTTTGTCTATACACAGTAGAGTCTATATATCAAGCTATTGTTCAGTCCTTGAATTTTCATTCTCTTATATTGAAAATACAAATATATTAGGCATTTTAAATTGATTGGTGTTTTGATCTTTTGAGTCTTTGTCATTTATCTTAGTGCATGTAGAGAAAGATTGCATTTTATTTAGAATTGCATAATTAAATTGAAAATTGCATTTTTGAGAAGCATATCATTCATTGGAAATTGAAGTTAGGACTTTGCATTATATTCATATTCATTTATTTTACTTGTTGATTCATAACATCACTAGTTTCACGACCGCGCATTTTTGAGTAAGCATGACCATGAAAATTAATGCTATAATTTAAAATTGATTAGTAACGATTTTATTTTCTAAGGTGCAAAACTAGCTTAGGATTTAGAGCCTTGGAATAGGATTTTGTGAGTAAACTTCTCCAAGGATATTGAATCAACATATGTGTCTGACTAAGGGAGTGGAGAAATCCATTGTATAATCGGTAAGATCATGAGGCTCCGCTTACACTGGAGTTAAGCACAAGTTCGCGTGAGGT
>JASDQU010196286.1:0-19612 GCA_032191745.1 Picea mariana | reverse complement strand
CCCTAGATGGTGTGCCCTAACCTTGAGATCTACTCTTATGCTTGGTGGTGGACACTTGGCATTGATCCAAGAGAGGTAGGTTTGCCTCTCCAAGTATAAATAGATCCCTCTCCTCACTCCCAACTCACCATTCTTTGAGCTAGTGTTACTATACTGGAATTTCACTTCATTCCCACTCTCTTGCTCTTGCCATCTTGCCATCTCACTCATTGCTCTTGAGAGTCTTGGAGCAAGTATTTCTCCAACACTCTCATATTGGATTACTAAAGCTTTGGAGGATTTTGAAAACACCAAGAGTATTCTGGTTGCTTTCTTGCACATGAGGTGACTTTGAATTGTTCAAGTTTCTTATGTGTAGTTGTGAGTAGATCTTTGGTAAAGTATTTTACTAGAGTAGATTAGCAAAGAGTATTCTTGCTAGTTTATGCTTGTTGGATAGCTAAGGGTTTGAAGTATTTCATATTGTTAGTCTATTCAATCTTGTTATCTATTTCCATGCTTCATATCTTTCTTTGAGTTTTGCAGGTTGCTTCAAAGGGATTGTTGGGATAACATCAAGAACGCGCGTACCCTCAAAACCTTCTCACACTCCTAGCTTTCTTAATCTATTATTTTCTGCATACGTTCCATTTAGATTTCAGTTTTCTAACCCTCTTAGATAGGTCAAAAATATTTACTTTTACTTGGAGATTTCATGTGAAAATTTTCTGTGTAAAAACAAAATTTTTTCTTGACTTTGTGTGTGTTTTGCAGCATTCCCAACAAGCTTTTGCTTGCTGGTTTTTGCAGGTTCTTACCAGAAACAAGGGGAAACGTTGCCCAAATTCATCCTCAAGACTTCCCCAAGAGCCTACCTTGGTTGGGTAACGAATTTCTTACCTTTCCTTTTGTAAATTCATGTTTTCTTCTTCTATTTCATTGATTTTTTCTTGTATCATTGTAAACTAATATATATTGCCTACACCTTGGGAGAGTAATCCCCAAAATCGTTGGGCTAGATTAGTTTGTTCTTGCAAGTTATTTTTCACTTAGTTGTTGGCCCCTCTTGTCCATAAGACAAGGTAGTGTGGCCTCTTCATAATAATAATTTTGTTTATTTGTTTAACAACCCTCTTTGGCCAAAAATGGTAGGTTTGCCTCCACCTTGGCCATTGTGAGTGGTTTTTCATTTTTCCAAGTTTTATTTGATAAGTTAGTTGCCTACACCTTGGGAGAGTAATCCCCAAAATCGTGAGGCTTAAAGGAAAATTATTTATGTTGGTGATCTATGTGTTATGATGGTATAAAACTTCTAGAGTAGTCATCACATATAATATTTGCTCTCTCACACATGCTTATGCTCATCATGATAAATGGTTTAATGGTTTAAGATCTCTCTTAAGTGCAAAAATTCATCATTTTCATAAGTCATTTTGCTATTTACAATTTTAAGTATGTGTGATCTAGTCATGGTTTAGGATCCTACTCATTGCTTTGTCAAGTTTTTATTTTTCAAGCACATCTATCATCTAAATGGTTAACATATGTGTGGATGAGTAATCTAAGATCTTAAAGTTTCTTTCTCATTATCATAAGGCAAGTTGTTCTTGCTCTTTTCCTTTTTGCAAGTTGAATATCTAAATGATGGATGAGATGCTATGGTGATTGTCTTTACTTTATAAGCTTTTCATTCATGTTATCTTGACTTTATGGGCTAAACATTCGCATTCATAGCTTTATATTTTCAAGTAATTTTCTGTTATAAGTAGCAAGCTGTCCTCGCTTCCACATCACTTTTTACTTTCAAGTTTACATGTGGAATGGTTAAGTAAATGAATGATATATATCTTGCAATCTTCCATTGATGTTACATGTGTTTATGGTTATCACTTTTACATCTTGCAAGCACACTCATAACAACATTTTCAATTCGGTTTTGGGCTAAAAACTAAAATTTTGGACACCTAAAACACTCTTAAAATCAACCCAACACACCTAAAGACCCACCCGAGGGTCATAATAACATTTTAGACTTTTAGGATAGCTTTATTCAACCATCTCCACCATCTAAAACGGGTTTGGGGAAAACAACGGAAGGAAGTGGCGGGGGACCGTCCCGTGATTCTTAAGGGGATCCTTTCCGGGAAGTACTCTTACTGTCAGGGCTGACCTGGGAAGCTAGGGTGGGCCTCGTTGCCTTACTATCTTGAGCACCCGACAGTCATTTGGCCAAGGGAGGAGGAGGCTTAAAGCACCAACATAGTTTAGGGGGAGGGAAAATAAAATTAACTTAACTTTTAAGAAACTCCTTAACCATTTAGTTGCATAGATCATCCATGTTGTGTTGGGGGACTTAGATGTATGCTTAGGAACACACATAGATAATAATTTCATGCTCTTCATCTTTATTGCAACTACATGGTTGATGTCTTTAATGTTTCATGTCTTATTGAGCAATTGAGTTAAACATTGTTATATCTTGTTTCATTGCTTTTGTGGTGTGATTCAAGAAGGGGTTGAGTATCCCACTTGGGGAAGCATCACCTTCTTGAGTCTTGAGTGCTTTTTATGGTTGCCAGTGAAAGCGGTCCAATAGAGTAAGTGCTATTGGGGCATGCTAGGCTCATGTGTTGATCTCACTTTCATCTTCTTGTATCTTTGTATTTTTGTATCTTGTGTAATTATTGTACATCTTTCATTCTTTTGAAAATACTTGTAATCTTTGGTTTGGGGTAGTTTCAACTTATTTCACTTGTAAACACTTTGCAATTAACCACCCTTAAACTTAGTTGACCCCATTGCCCAACCTTAGGCACTAGTCTTAGTTGACTTAGGGAAAGGGTTGATTGTCATATAGATAGACTTGCACTTTGCATTTGCTGCCTTAGCATCTTAGGCTAGTTTTCCCCCTTTAGCCTTTAACCAATTAAAAACAACTCCTAGAACATAACGTTTAATCCAATCTAGTAATTAGGGTCTACCCCCCTTGGCTTCCCTAGGAGTAAGCCTAGAAGGAAGAGGTTCCAGTCAAGGTGACAGTGTGGACTGAGAACCTAGGCATTGTGCCTCCAAGGACACACTAAGTGAGCTGGACTTTGCTCACGTTTGC
This sequence comes from Picea mariana, assembly GCA_032191745.1. NCBI lineage: Eukaryota > Viridiplantae > Streptophyta > Pinopsida > Pinales > Pinaceae > Picea > Picea mariana. The sequence continues at coordinate 16,524 of JASDQU010196286.1, read as the reverse complement.
AAGTGTGTATTAGGACGGCAACAGAGCCCTATGGTGACTCGTGTTTAGGAATTGTGTAAATGACCATGCTTGACATCTCCTAGAGTCTTGCGGAATTCTGTCGAGTCTAAAGTATTTTTTTTTTTAATTTTTTAAAATTACCTAGTTAATGGTAATTTTAATTAATTTTGATGTAAAAAATGTAAAAACTAGGTCCTTGAGATTTTGATAGGGGTATTTGTGCTCAAAAGAAATGAAATGAGACCCCTATACCCTTGGACCAAGTTTCAGCTCAATTGGACAAGTTTTGCTAGGTGTTTGTCCATGAGGAGTCCAAGTCAGTCTAAAGCAACAATTTAATTGCTTGATTTGACAAAGTAAAAAATGTCAAATAATTGTAATATAAGCAAAATGGTTAGAGAAAAGGTGGGAGATGATGTTTCAACCCATTCCTAAGCTACCCAAACCATTTCCTAACCTTATTTCAGCCCTTCCACTTAGCCACAACTTCATAAAGTCATCCCCCCTAGGGAAGTTGCGCCCCCCTTCTAGAGAAAATCATGAAAATAAAAAAATTAAAGTGTGGGGCCTCCTTTCTCAGTAAGTGCGCCCCCTGGTGACTCAACATCATGTTTGACTTGTCAAAAGGTGCCAACTCACATCCCACTCAATTACCAAAACCCTAAAAGCACCAAAACCCTAAGAAGTGCACCCCCCTCCTTGAGATGCTCAATGATGCTTTATGATTGACACTTGGAAAGCATCCAAGAGGGGTAGCTCTTGCTTCCAAAGTATAAATGAAGGCCCTCCCCTTCTCATTTCTCATATATTCTTTGTCTACTGTTACTATGCTCAAATTTCTCCCATCTCTCCCATTCTCTTCTCTTTCTCATTCTTGCTCTAGATTTTGGAGAGAAGCTTGTTGCAAGTATTTGCAACAACCTTCTACTAACAATAAAATAAAGCTTTGGAGGAAAATGGTGTGTTGAGAGTATTCTTGGTGCATCAAATTATTGGAGGTGACATTGCTTGGTTTCTTTTTGTGTATGCATTTTTTCAAGTTTAGAGGAGAGATCCCAAGTAAAGTATTTTTCTTGGGTAGATTTGCAATAGTATTGTTGTAGATCTAAGTGAATAGTTTATAGGTTTACAAAGTATTTTGTATTTCCTTTTAGATCTACTCACCCCTTTGCTCTATCTTGTAGTTTGATCACAAATATTTGCAGGTCATTTCAAGGATTGGAGAGGCTTGTTTCAGATTTGGAAACTTGCCTTCCTCATCCATTACATGCTTCTGAATTTTCCGCATTCTATTTCTGTTCATTTCCATTGAGTTTTTGAGTATTCTAACACATAGAATAGGTCATTTAAATCATTTTTATATGTTGATTTTTTTTGCAGAAAATTTCTGTTGTAACTAACATAAATTTTTTGAGTGTGTTACTTTTTGCAACATTTCCAGCAAGTTTTTGCTTGCTGTTTTTTTGCAGGTTGGTGACAAAAAGAGGTATCTATAGCTCATTTGGAGCATCTACAAGCTAAAGATCAACCTCCCAAGTTGGGGTAATCATTACCCTTCTTCTTCCACTCTTTAATCCATTGTAAGCAAGCCCAAGAGAGTCTCTAGGGCTTGCATTTCTCTAAAGTTTTGTAAATTTCTGCAATTTTATTCTTTAGTTTGCCTACATCTAGCATAGAGTTTGGCCATGCCAACCATGCTAAATCGTATGGCTAGTTATTAGTGTTTTTATTTCAGCATTGTTTATTTACTTGTTTGCCCCACTTGTCTTTAAGACAAGGTTTTGTGGCTAGGATCTTTTCTATTTCCAAGTTTTATTTCCAAGTTATTTTATTTCAAGTTATTTATTTTCACCCACTTGTACACAAAACTGGAAGGCTTTGTCCTCCACCTTGTGCACTTGTTGTGGTTGCAAGTAGTTTAGTTTGCTTTCAAAGTTTTTTTTTCATTCTTTATTTGTTTGCCTACACCTAGCATAGTGTTTGGCCAAGCCAACCATGCTATAACATAAGGCTAGGTAGATATTGATGCTATATTGCTTCTATTATTTATGTTTTATGGTTTATCTTTAGATCTTAGAAGCTAATCATCTAATATTTTCTTAAGCCCATGGAGGCGTAATAATTTACTTGTCTATTCTTTCCTTGCTTTCAAGTTCAAGCAATTTACTTTCCTTTACTTGCAAACACTTTTACTTTCAAGCATTTTACTTTCCTTCAAAGCAATCTAATCTTACTTTCAAGTTGTTGCAAGTTATTTTCAAGTACTTTACTTTCATGCTATTTACTTTCAAGTACTTTTATTTTACTTGCAAGCTCTTTACATTTCAAGCACTCAACCTAACTTAACTTAATCAATTTTAAGGTTCAATTTATCCTTAGATCTTTAGGGCTTCAATAAACTAGATTAATTAGAGCACCTGCTAATGTCCCAACTTTGCTATCAAAAAAGGGACTTGAGGAAAGAACTTGGGGTGCTAGATTAGGGATGGTCTCACGGCACTAGGTGTCCCCCTTGTTTGAGTACTTTTGTTCCCTGGATTGACATGTGGAGCTAGGGTAAGGCCTTGTTTGCCTTACTTATTGAGCACCCAACAGTTCTTTTGGTATAAGCGGGGAGAGTTTTAGGGAAGTCACATAGTTCTAGGATTCACTTTCAATTAACCAACCTAATTAATCTTAAAATTTATCCACCTTAACCCTGGGCTAATTTCACAATCTTTTCATGGTTCATGCTCTATAATTTCAGCAAGCATTTCACTTCAAGTTATTTTTCATGCTATTTTATTGAGCAATTTGTGGATAGTTAACTAAGTGAACTTGGAAGTTGCACATCTCTTTGCTCTTGGAGGCTTTATTTGCTTTATCTTTGTCAACTTGAAGTTGCACACTTGTCCTTGGAGGCTCTTTGTTTGATCTTGCATCTATCTTTGATTAACCCCTTGAAGTTGCACATCTTGTAGAGGCACTTCACTGTTTGGGTTTGTAGTTGTGTTGAAGCCATTGAAACAACCCTTTAAAGTTGCACATCTTGTGGAGGCACTTCACTGTTTGGGTTTGTTGGTTTGTTGTGTTATGGTGATCTTTTCTTGAGTAATCTTTTCTTTCCCTGCACAATTAAATCAAGTTAGTGCAAGTTAGCTTCAAGTTAGATCTAGTTAGTGCTTGTTTTCTTTCTTTGTTCATATTTGTATATTGTTGTAGCATCTAGTTCTTTGTATTCTTTTGTGTAGGTAGTTGCTTCATTTCATTGTATCTAATACATTTGTTTAATCTTACAAAGTAATTCTTTTTTATCTAGTTGTAGAGTCTTGTAAAGTTTTCTTTTTAATCTATTTATAACTTTAGTTGACCCCTTGCCCGACCTTAGGCACTAGTCTTAGTTGTCTTAGGAAAAGGGATGTATTTCATTGAAATTTGCACTTTGCATTGTTTTCCTCTCATCTAGGCTAGATTCCCCAAACCTTTAACTAATTAAAATCAACTCCTATAATTAATCTTTAATCACTCACATAGTAACTAGGGTCTACTGCCCTTGGCTTCCCTAGGAGTAAGCCTAGACGAAAGAAGTTCAAGTCGAGGTGACAGTGGGCTTGAACTTAGGCATTGTGCCTCCAAGGACACATTAAGTGGATTGGACTTAGTCTACATTTGCAAGTGTGTATAAGGACGACAACAAGGAGTCAAGGCATGGACGTCTTCAACTGGATCTTCAAATTCTTCATCATCGAGACTGATCGCTCCTTAAACATTATGTGCAGGAGGAAAACAAGGTTGAACAACCTCGCCTTCATCAAGCGAGATCAAAGATAGTTGTGCCTCAATATGTTGCACTCTATCATAATTCTTCTTTCTTCTTATGAACACGCCCCTCCATCGCCTCTTCATCACAAGAGGCTTGATCCTTAGTGCATAGTTCTTTGCTTTCTTTTCTTCAAGGGAATTTGTCATATCCAAGGTTTCCTTTGATACTTCTTCACTTTTGAGGTCATGGAATAAAGTATTATCAAGGTCTTCGAAAGGGTCACATATCATCGTGTTCTCTTCTTGATGACTTTCTTCATATGTCTGTTCTTCGAGCACTTTTTCATCGTCAAGGGTAGGAAATAACTCTCTTATGTGATTCATCATTTCTTTAGCAAATTTATTAACAACCTTCTCCTTTTTCATCTGTAAGAATGCCATTGTTGAGTCACAATAAGTTTTGGATGAGGGTTCATCCCATGGTGCCATAATTCCATTGACTGAAAAGACACCTCAAAGGAGTCGCCAGGTGAGATTAGTCTCACCAAAGGAGGAAAGAAGAAAGAGGGAAAGGTGGGTTTGTGGAAGGTGGAGTCGCTAGATGAACTTCAAGGAGAGTTCATCAAGGGTGGAAAGGGAACATTCCTTGGGTACCCACCCGAGGGGGAAAGAGTCCTAGATTACTGCTCTGAGGTTCCTGATGACTGCCCATTTCGTCGCTTGGCGTGCTGCTAGAATCTGCTCCCTGCAAAGTTTGAGCTCCGCAACTCGTGATCTGGTGAGATCTTTGTCTAGGAAGATTTTACTAGGAAGGGAAAACAACTTTCTATTAGCTCTGAGGGCCCGTAGTCGATCAATTGCAAACCTAAACTGAAGAAAGAGAGTCGAGTCAAACCCCAACCAAGCTCTATCAAGATCCACGTCCTAGAGGTCTAGATGATCCCTAAGAAATAATGCTCCTATCACCATGGGGTCTAAGGAGGGAAAAGGTAGAGGAAACCCTCTCACTTTGATATTCAATTCCTATTCCTGCCTAGTTTGTTCTTCCATGAGTTTAGCTTGTGCCACCTCGTCGACTGTTGCTAGAGGGGGGGAATGAACTTTATCCTTGCCTCTGATAAAGTTACTATTTCTGTACCCATGAGTTAATGTGTATTTCTGTTTCATGTTTGAAGGTGGCTTGCTGAGACCCGATCTCTTCTTGTTTGTTTTTAATATCAATGATCTTTGCACGTAAGGTCTCGTCCAGGGGGTGTTGTGGGGCATATTGTTCCTTGTTGTCATCTAGTTGCCTCTTTAGTGAAAGGTTCTCCTCCTTAATTTTTGCGACCCTGTGGGTGAGTTCCCTGACCTCTATTCGAAGTGCCATATTTGATGATTCCAAACATTCGAGTCTCATGACTAGACCCTGAATCATGTTGCTATCTCATTCTCCAGAATCATGTGAGTCTGGGTTGGTTGTAGATGCAATTAGAGGGGAGGCTCGGATGAATTGGATTGGTGTAATTACCAAAGGATGGTTTGGTGAGTCTCCTTGAGGCATCTAGTGTTGGTGGCCTTGCCAGATGACTGGCCTCTACCCTACTCTTCTAAAAACCCGGTCGACTGTTTTGCTATGGTTCCTTGCTAGCTCCTGCTATTCAACGGGGCCAAAACCCCCGACTAATGTTTCTCTATCTGCTGTGAAGGTCAGCCTGGTTACCTTTGACTGTGTTGTGAAGAAGGAAACCCACGACTCAGAGAAGGAACCCTCGACTATCTTGGGCAGGAAAAATTCTTCCCCGACTGTAACCTCCGATACTTGATGACCTCGACGAGCCTTTTCCCTTTGATATTTGACGGCCTCGACGGATTGAACCCTTGATGCGAAGGATCCCCTGACTGTCTTTGATGGGATGCTACTCGACGGGAAGCCTGCTGCGAAGCGACTTGACGAGATACCTGCTACTCGACCCCGAGGAACCTAAGATTCATCTCGACGGATTGATGGGATACCTCCTGCTCGACGTCGATTATCTATTTGTGAAGGAAACCAAGATTCATATCGACGGGTCAAAAAGATACCTTCGACTCTGTGCCAAGAGATAAAATTGCGTGTAGAGCCCTCAATGCAAAGGAGCCCCCGATTGTCTTCGATGGGAATCCTGCTTCAAATACTCGACGGGAAACTTGCCACGAAGTGACTCAACGAGAAACTTGCTGCAAAGCGACTTGACGAGATACCTGACGTGATACCTGCTACTCGACCTTGAGGAACCCATGCTCAATGGGTTGACGAGATAAAGAAGTTTTGAGTCCAACCGATGTCAAACTAAAAAGAGAAAAGCATGTGCCTTGTTAAGTGGAGATGTTCTGAGTTTAACTGATGTCGAAGTGGAGAGAGAAAACATGTTGTTGATGCCCATAAGCGCAACGTAGTACCCCTGCTTGCAAATGGGTTGCAATGCCTTATTATTTATATACATATACTAAATAATAGCTATATAGGTGGGACCTCCTTGTTTGAATCATGGTGAAGAGGAAATGCTTCTTTAATTTGCGTTAATGACGACTTTACTAAGCATATTACAGTTTGAGAAAACACAAAAATTCAAGCAAATTTTCACATGCAATCAATGATTATAATGGCTGACAATTTAAAAGATGAAAGAAAGTGACAAGCACTTTGCTCATAACTGCTATACATCTCCTCTGGCACATGGTTAAAATTTGGACTTGACTCACTCTCACATTGGTTATAATATATTGCATTCATAATATATTGTGTTCATGGTAATAGTGATGTTATGTGGGAAATAGTTATGGGTTATACAATTATTCGGGGTCAATTCAATCCTTTCAAACAAGGACTTGTTACAATTTAAAATGGGGCATATAATATTATGGTGTTGGTGTAAAAATGTGGTATATGAGGGTTTTCGTTTCAATATGACAAATGGAAGTGGTATGTTTGATTTGTATGGTTGATTAATGCGCTTAATGGAGTTTGAATGTATTCCACCCTAGCTATGGTTGATGGCAATTAATGGAAAGGTGGAGAAGCAACATGCATTTACTACGTCGTTCTTACCCACCTCGAGCTCACCACCCTCGCCTTGTCGCACATTTGGTTTCTCTGGTTAGTTTGCCTCCGTTTCGCTCGACCGTTGGAGAATAATGGTGGTCCTTGGTTCTTTTCGGCGCTTTCCTCACAGGTATGGTGACTCTTACCCTTCCATTCATCATTCTAGCCTCGCTTTGGATAGAATCTCTGTGTTGGCTCTTAGAATTCGTATGCAGAGTGCTTGCTGTCTGAAATATATGGTGGCTGGATGTGTGTTCTGTCTGTGCAAATGATATTGGTTGGCGTTTCGAATGTTGCAAATTGGAATTTGTTTAATGCTCCTTCATGTTGAGGTTATTCGGTGGTTGCGCTCGGGGTGGATCACTGATTATTATGCTCCTTGCTGTTGATAGAGTTATGGAGAATTTATTTTGTTTTCACCCATGTCTCGTGGTATAATCCTGGAGGGTTTTTTATGGTAAATAAGAAAAGGGACAGTTGGGTTCTAGGTTCTTTTTGTGGTTATTCTTACCTCTTGCTCCATTCACGAGACAGTTGTGGCCCTGTCGAGATGCCATTCCACAGTTTGAATGAATGCAGAATTGGGTTTTTACCTCGCGGCCACCTTGGAAGTGACTTGTCCAGCCTTGTTGTAAAGTTATTTGAGGTTTTTTGTTTCATGTTACAAACCCTGCTTGCCGAGTTGTCTCACCCACCAGGTTGTTCAGACACTGTTCTCCCTTGTCGTGACTGTTGTAAACTGCACTTGGGTTTTGAAATATCTATATGTCTACCTGACAATAGAGAGATTTGTTGCTTGGTTCATTGGCTGACTACCTGTGGGAGTTTTGGTTGTTTTGAAGACTGTATAGTAATTAAAAGAAAAGAATACTAGGTTTTCGAACCCGGCTTGTCACATAGCAAATACTAGAAGATTGATACCAACCTCGTATGTTGAGTATTTGTTGGATTATATCGCATTCCATTGCTTGTTGGGTGTGGTCTATTTTAATTAATGGAATGCTTCTGTTGATAACCTATCATATGAAAAGAACTCTGTAAATGAAAAAAAATAAATTCTACAGTGGATTGAAATTGATTATAGTTGTATTGGGCTTGGGTCATTTGATTTTTGGAAAAAGGAAAAGCGACCAGCTAATTGAATAAAGAGTCTTGAACCCAGTCCATTGTGTACCAATTGAAATCGGTTGATGTAAGTAGTTAAGTTTGATGGCATGTCTTTCTTCTCGACCGCCTCATGTTTGCTCTAAAACGCTATGTGTATGATCGATGATAGTTGGAATTATGAACAGTCTATATATAAGTGGTGTTGCTGTTCAGTCAAACATGAAGGAAGAACGGATAATAATTAACTGGCTGAGTTTGACAGTTCTGGAGCTCTGCTTTGGGTTTGATATGGAAGTTACTGTGTTTTAATTTTTATATTGCCTACAGTTTATAATGTTCTTTTTTTGGCAATTAAGGGTATGCCATTTCTAAAGATTAAATGTTATTTTATTTAATGGAACATTATCCATTTCATTTCCCGTTCATTATATCATTTTTTCGCTCCTTACAAGCCCATAATCTTCCTAGATTCATTTTAATTCCCTGTTCTGTTGTTGTAGATGACATTTCAAAAGAAATAATAAAAAGGAAATGGGAGTAACTGCTGTTTAAATTGGAAATGGGAGTGACTGGTGTTTAAATTGGAAATGGAATTATTATTTTGATGTTGCTTGAACAATATCCGCTGGTGGTCCCGTCCATGTTACCACTTTTCGTTTATTACCAACCCCTCATCTTCCCAATAATCCTATCATTCCCTATTCAATAGAAATTAATTAATGATTTGAGTATTATGATGAATGGATTGATGGTATGCACTTTTGTTGAGGATGATAGAGCCAACCTTTGATTTTATTTAGGTAGGGTTGATGCATGAACTGTCGATAGTTTTCATAACTAATTGGAACATTGTTTCAGGATGAGCTTTTTCAGCAGAGGCAGTAATGGCAGAGGTAACAGAGGTAGGGGAAATTGGCAGAGGGGTCACAAAAGACCTCAGTTCTCCATACATTTTGATGCTGACCCTCAGGAATTGAACCATCTTTTCCAAGCTGGGTTCTTCAACCTAGTAGGTCAAGGGATCCTCCAACCCTGACCCGAAAGACCGCCCTTCCAAGCACATCAGAACTTTTTCGGCATCCCAGTCCCTCCTCATGTATTAATGCGACCAAAACTGTCCGCCAATGATGGTTGGCAAGAGATTGTCCACCAGCTTGCTGTTCATTATCACAGTTGGCCTACTGCTTCCTTGCCATTACCCCCTCCACCACCAAAGAATCAAGTTGCCCAAGCTGATCATGCTGTCTCACCCATGTAGTCATCACATGCTAGTAAAAGATTAAAAATAGATGTCCCCGAGCCTGTGCAGGACAAGGGAAAAGGAATAGCCACTCACTCCAACTCATCCAAAGAATCTTCCAAATCTGTGTCTTCCCGCCTTCATCTTAAGGATGATTGTTCTCATGTTATCAGTGCAGTTCATCCTCAAGGCTCCAACCAGCTAAAGGCTACTACAAAAAATTCAAAAGGGGACAACAATGAGAAGAGGCCTAATGCCTTTCATAGTAAATATGGATTTTGATGATGATTAATGTTGTTTCATATGTTGAAGACAATATTTTTACTTGGACAAAGTTTTGGACAGCAAGTATATATTTAAGCATTCTTTTTGGGACAGTATGGATATAGTATGTTTTGGATATGATCAGATTATATTTTACTTATATTTAGAATATTTGATCATAACTTTGAATATGGGAGTTACAAGGAGGATATATTTGAAATCTTATGATTGATTTTTTATATTTCATGTTTGATGGTTATTAAAAGAAATAATTGGGAGTCACAAGGGGTCCCACCTATTTAGTTATTATTTAAGATCCTTATTTATATATTATTATTATTATTATTTATTTGTCTCAAACTAATTAGTTAAGTTAATTTGACTCAACTAAAAGAGGTAGTTGAACTACCCTAACTTATTGAGGAAGAATAAAAGCTCCATGAGATGAAGAGACAAGGGGGAGAGAATAGAAGGAGAACTACAACCATAAGGTTTGCTCTATACTAGTGAGATACTTTCGACTTTCATTCATTCTGAGTTTACTAGAAAGCTTAATCCTCTTGATGACAACATGGTCTTATTGAAGGCAGCGAGATTAAAAAACCGAATCAAATATTTCAGAAGCTTGTTTTAAGGTGCGTGATTTATCTTTGGCAGTCTGTGTATTTTTGTTTGTGCATGAATTGAGTTTCATGACTGATAAAGAATATCTTGCAGAGTCAAGTGACAACATTTTGTGGCAAGTTGATCCAGATCTTTAGCTTTGGTTTTCTACTTGATTGTCAGTGTCTTTTTGTATGGTGCCCATTGAAGGCTTCTAAATTTGATTTTGGTCCCTACACTTGCAAGGGTTTGTAGAGGGAACTCAGTTTTGTATCTCAGAATGAAATAAATGAAAAATCAGATTACCATTTCAGTCTCACACATGTGTTTTAATAATCTGGTTCATTCTTTTACTTTTATCTCCATGTACGCATTTGTATAATTTCTGTACACATTCATGTAACTTTATTTAAGTTTATGTCTTTTACACTGTTATATTTAACACATAAAACCAGCCTTGATCCTTTGTATTTAATACTTGTGGATTAAGCGATTGTTTTTGAGGCTATAAACCCCGGGTAACATTCCCAACTATCTTGTCTTAGCTCGGCAAGATCCGAAAATGCTTTAGTAAGGTTTTCCATACCTTTTCCTCAACACATGCGTCTAGTTAACTCCTTCATGCATGCATGTGCTCAAGTTAAATCCAAGAAAGTTCCAACTCATTCCTAAAGCAATGTGTGCATCCCAATGATGCATGCACCACCTTTCTCTCTAGTTGACTCATGCATGCGCTTCATTTAGCTCGAACAAACCCTTAGTCTAACTCTAATGCTTGCCACCTCACTCCAGTGTCATGCATGCATCCAAATCCTGCTACTTGTCCTTCTCAGAAGTTGCCACATGTCATCACCTCAGATTGCCACATCTCACCCTGCCAAAAATAGACCTACTATAAATAGATGTGCCAAAAATAACAGTTCCCCCCCAAAACAGTAAAAAGTTGAAAACGTTGGAAACTGCTAGGGGAACCCTGCCAAATATAGCACACCTAAAGATAGGCATTGCTAAAAATATAAAATCCTCGCATGTCCAGGATACCATACTCATCGGACTTGATTTTCAGTGGGGAGTCCGAATATGTGATCAGAATCAACACGCAAGCTACTGCTAAAAATAGCAATATTTCGCATGTCGCTCGAAAGTGCCTCATCAAAACTAGAATCTTGCAAGGATCCCAAATATATCATTTTCTCTGACATGCATGCCTCATAACCTTGTCTCCTAAAATGAAGGAGTACTGCTAAAAATAGTGACTCTCTCCAATCTGATGAAAACCTGTGAAATATCCGTCTCTAAAACAGGAACACATAACTAAACCAATCCTACACTTGAACTGAATGGGAACCAACCCTAGCTCAAGCAAAGTTGTCTTTGGAATCAAACTTTGAACACCAACATGATGGAGTAAGCTGGTTCTAAACCCTCCAGATTTGCAAAGGGGCAAATATGGGGGTTAACAGGTCCTTCCTTCTAGGAAGCAACACCACACTCATTCAAGCTCCTTGCTCCCTTCTTCTTCAAGACAAACATCTATTTTAAGTTTTCTCCATTCAGCTTTGGATGCTTGGAGAGATGGCCCCTGTGGACCAAGACCTCTTACTGCTGGTGCCATAGGCTAAGGAGCCACTCATCTTTTACATTTATCTTTCTTCCTTTCTCCTGGGTTGCATCTCTATTCTTTGAAGTTGGCCTTTTAGGTTTTTAGATTAGATTGCTATTTTACTACTTGTTTCTTGCCTTTATATAGGAGCCATTTTAGTGCTCCCGCTTTGGGTAGACAACATTGTACCTAAAAAAGTCCCATTGACCTACTTTAGTGGTCATTTGTTTGACATTAATAGATTTATGTTATCTTATTTTACTTATCTAGGTTGTAAATTTCATAGAGTTGCATCCTACTTTTGACAGTCCACTTCCACATTGGGACTAATAGGGGGTGCTTTTGAAGCACTGTCATGATTCGTTTCCCAATGTGCAAGCCATTTACTATTAGATAATAGAATGTTCAACCTCTTCTTGCTATCTACCCCTTTATATTTATTGACCGTGTAACATGCATTATTTTGTGGATTTGTTTTGAAGGCAAATCTGATGCATTTTCACTCTAATCATTTTAATTTTTTACTTATAATAGAGGCTCTTTTTCTCCTTACTAAATTGCCAGTGTGCTATGCATTAATTTTGTATGAAAAATGGAAATGATTACTTTGCATGCTGGAGTCTATGTTCATTTTTTATTAAAATTTTGTGTTTGATTATCCCAGAAAGAAAATACCAGAAACACCCTTGACATATTAGATGTTTGACTTCCTTAGACTACACAGTTGTGGCTTTTTCAGATCAATTTTTTTGGCTCTTTTATGATCATAGTTTGGGAATATCATGTCCAAGTCCAAATAAACAATAAATAATTTTTGGAAATTGATTCAATCTCCTATAATCCATTTTTATTTATACATGACTAAAAATGTGCAGGATGTGTGTGGAGGAATTCATTTTACCAACCGATGGTTGTACACCAGCACATATATGGGAATTACTGGCTGTTCCTAATCTTTCACATCTTATTATTGGCCACAACTGCAATGGATATTATGCTATCTGGTATGCTAGCAATGAACTTGATTTGCTGTTTTATTATTCCAATTGAAGTCAATTTCTTGGAACACAGACCATTTTCTTTATTCCAGGAATTAATTCAGACATGGTGCCAAAATATGATTTTATTATCTAATGATAGTTTTACCTTGGTAAGGACTTAATCCTTTTTGAAGGGTTTTGGCTAAGATCTTGGTGGAGACATAGAGGAGAATAACAACCAATTGAGAATGTTTTTTGGATGACCTGCCATAGGATGAACCTTTTATCATTCCTGGTCGAAAAGTCACTCCTAATAGCTTCTCAATGAACATGGAAAGGAAAAGTGTCGGTGAAGTTTCAAGTGATATTGTAAGAATTACATGAAAGGCTGTTAATCCTGGAGCTTTCTACCTATCTTTTCTTCACCTTTTTTGCTAGCTTCTGCAGTTTGAAGGGAGGCCCATGGTGTTGCTCATATTGACTTCAAACTTTTAGGAAGCAACTTGTTTTCTATGGATTTTGTACCATATTGGGTATATTGGAAGGAAGATAGTGTCTGACCACCATTGAAAGCAATACCCATTGAAGAGACAGGTCCAGATGAAGACAAAGCTAGTAGTTTATGTTGTTCAATGTAATTGGGAAAATTATGTAAACATATGTTATGTCTTTTTAACTCAGGCCCTGTAGGTACAGTTGAAAAGAGAATATATAATTGCATGCAAGAATAGAGGGCCTTTTATAGGAAAAAGACATCTCTTAGGTGAATGACTCCTAATGTAACTAACAAAAGGGTGCCTAGTGGTATTACAAATTAGAAGTGACACTTCAATTGGACTTGCAATCAATTAAATGATGAACTCTACTGAAAAACTGAACCCACTGAAGAACAGAGCCCACTAAAGATGGAACTTACTACAAGACGAAAAAACTACTAAGAACAAAATTCATTTGCAACACATGTGAGCACATAACCCCATGGTGCTTATCGTTTCTTATGTGCTTAGGAGGAAATCGTCCTCAATTAATGTTCATGATGGGGAAAGTATGACTCAACTCTTTGGTAGTCTGGTATCAAGTGGTATTAGCTTCTTGCAATGTTGATTAAAGGTTTGGGTTGATGTTTTCTATATGTACCAGCTCCATAGTGATTTGCTAGAAGTGGCTAAGAAGTTATGTTTCTTGATGTTCAGTGAAAGTGATCCATACTGCATAATGGATCCATGTATGCTGGAAGAATATGCAACTTCAGATAATTGCACATATTAGGAAACCAGGGAGAAGAATAAAAAACATGTCCAGCCTACAAAAACTTAGAGATGATGGTTAACATACCAGCAAGTGGAACATTCCTATATTGCTGCTTCTGCAATTTGGATTACAACCCTTCCAAGAACCAGGCCCACATGACTGAAGTGGAGAGGCCATCTCCAAAGGGAGCACCTAAATATCTCATTATTTCCCCAGAACTTATCCTATTCTAGCTTTGGAAGATCCATGGAAAGGTTTTGTCAAGTCCAACTAGCCAAACCTGAGACTTATGCTCACTAACAACTGCACCTGATGTTGCACAGAAATTGTTCAGCCAGCCGAGGGAATTATCAGCAAAGTGATTGTGGAGAATTTTCTGGAAATAAACTGTGTATAGGTTTTTGAAACTTTCCCAATGTTTCAAGTGGACACCTCCAGTCATCATCAGGGAATTAGTCATAAGATTAGAATAGTGGAGAAGTGTAACAATTTATTGAGTTTAAAAAGGTGGTAAATGGTGGTAGCCATTATACATAGAAATAAATGGCTGCATTAATATTACTAAAAATAGGGAAGATTTGGTCAAAAAATAATTGGATACTGAATGCAATTTTTTTTATTTGGTCAAATATACTTGAATCGAAACAAAAGAATAATAAACTACATTGATTGAAATGGGGAAGAACGGGAGATATTCATCAATAGGGACAAAGATAGAAATTAGAATTTCAAGGATTCAGAAACTAGAAAGAAATAAAGGGGAATATTGATAAAGGTAAAATTAGATAAGCTGTATGTTGTACTTGGAAAGGGTCAATGAATACGAGAAATATAAGAGAAGGGATGAATTATAAATAGATTAGTAATTAGATAGTTTAGCTTAAAAATGAATAAGGATTTGAATAAAGAGGGGAAAAATTTAATTATTAGAAATAAAAGGGTAAGATAGATAAGACAAGATAATTTTATTAATATCTGACTAATGACCACAAAAGTAGGTCAAAGGGACTGCTGAGTACAATGATGTCAATAAATGAAGGAGTACCAAAAGGTCTCCTATAAAAGGCGAGATGTAGAAAGTAAAGTGCAATAAGGTAGAGTACTGGAAAGTGAGATCTACCCCGAGGCATGAAGAACCCTCGACGCTGAGCTCAGGTACCTGTGCTAACAATGGGGTGTATCCTAGGAGAAGAAGATCTAAGGACAAGAGGAACCAAAAGAAAGGATGCAGATTTGTCATGGAATGGATCCATCTCTCCTACCATTCGAGGACGAATGAAGAAAGATGAGTATAGTCGTTTGTCCCGAGGGGGACTTGGTGGGGTGCCTGGATCATCCGCTGCACTGTTGACTAGTAGAGGTTGCACACCAACAAGGTCTAGGGGATCTCATCCGTCTCTTGGGAGAGGATCTGGTTTGGCCATGCCACTGAAATCTTGTGGGATGAGGGGAGGTCCCATGGGTCCGCATTGATCTGGAGTTCGGGGCTGCACTAGTGTCGGTCTCTCTCTTAGTGCCCCTTCCTAAGAGTAGCACCAGGAAGAAGGAGGTGATCCGCCGAATAGGATTTGGTCTCGTAGGATATTGAAGAGTATGGGCTCAGAGCTTGAGGGCCTCCTGTATGTATAAGGCTAAACATTGTTGATCTGTATACCTAAAGAAGCCCGTGAGGGTTTGAGTCACCTTGAATAAGAAATGAAACCGCCCCTTGATTTCATAGTAAATGGGGCACAAGAAGATGAAGTACTCCTCAGTATCGACCTCCTGTAGCTGGTATAGCTAACAGATCCTATTTGGTCGGTCGATATGGTGGTTTGTCTCTACCCGAAGTCTATGAGAGCCCACTCTGAACTGGCCTAGAGGAATGTGAAGAGCATGTACCCAATGTCGGAATGTATACCATGGTTGAACGATGAACCTGAAATATCCCTGATCCGGATGATCAAGATATTCGCTGCAAATCTGATACATTGGGGGTTTCTGGATGCGTTTTAGGGTTTGATGTAGATGAACTTGTTTAAAGTGTTTGCATGTCAGTTATTATTGTTGCATGTAGGTTATCATAGTTGCATGTAGCATAACAAAGGTATTACAATCATAAAAAGACCCATGCAATAGCAGATAAGGCCAATAACTCAATATTATGAATAATATCAGTGCATGCGTGGGAATACAAATCGCCTATTGAAATATATCAACTAAACGTCAGTCAGACCTCAGGGATCTGTACTGGAATACAATCAAATGACAAAGAAATACCCGTGACCGCAAGGAGACAACAGATCTGCTGCATGCACGGATAGAATGACCAAAATCAACGATCCCAGATGAGCACGGTGATCGCTGTCAGCTGGAAAACTGGATCTCAAAACTCAACCGTCGGAATGACCCCAAAACTCCTCCAATCAATGCACCCTGGCTACTGTAATGGAAATAATATCTGACGACGTCCAAAACGGACCTCTACGGCACTAGATCTGAGACCCTGGGGGGTTGGCGCCCCTCCTTGGGCACTGAATGTGCCCCAATGGATTCCACCGTCGGAATCTGCCGATATGTAGCTCAAAACGATCGTCTCGTCCCGTAGTGAAATGGGTTGGAAGGATTTGGCCGGATCTGATGAAGAACCCCTGCATGCAAAGCCAAATACCTATCCGGGATGCATGCGCCC
>JASDQU010196285.1:3782-16242 GCA_032191745.1 Picea mariana | reverse complement strand
GGGGGCTGAACAATATTGCTTTAACTTTCTGTATTTTTCTTTCCTTTCAACCAGTTAAGTTATTTAAAATGCGCACTCAATGACAGATACAGGGAGAAATCAACATAGCCATCTAAGTTATTTAGAAGTGCACACTTAATGAAAAATACAAGCAGAAATCAAAATAGAAAACTGAACACAGTACACAAATATTTTTACGTGGAAACCCAATGTGGAAAAAAAACCACAGAACATCTTAATGTTCTTCTCCAAGCACCAACTTACAAGTTATAAATTTTCAACTCGACAAGCACCCACCTGTCACAAATAACGAGGACACCAATACTCTCAGCCACCAACCTGTCACAGATAATGAGGACACCAATCCTCTCAGGCACCAACCCGTTACAAAAATGAAGACACCAATCCTCAATGAGCTTCAACTCACCCTAGCACCACCCTGCCACCCTAAACTCAGAAAAATATGTTACATCACTAAATATTTCAACACATCCTAACAAATTTACATTTATGTTCCTATGAATTGTTACAGTATCATCTTCCACCTCACTTCGCATGAAACTCTACAATCAGAGTGCATCCATACTTATACTAATTTTCCTGAGATCACCTTCATGTATGTGGACGTGTAATTATTACAATGTGGACAAAATTTGACCACATCAAAATCATGTCAGTTACATTTTTTTCTAAATAAGGTATGACGGTTATATTGTGGACAAACTTTGACTATATCAAAATCCTGTCGGTTACAATTTTGTCTAAATAAAGTATATGGACGCATGACTGTTACATTGTGGAAAAAAATTGACTAAATCAAATGGACCAAGTCTTCCTACAACTGTGCTCCAGATTATCCAAGCATCTCTTGAAGAATGACGCAATAATTTCATTCTGGTCAAAAAAGAATCCACTGCACAGATAGAACCAGAGAGAAAGACTCAAGTCACAAGTCTTCATCTTGTTGAACGTGTCCTACAATGTGCTTACTGAATCGCCCCATTAGACTCTAAGTGCCCCTGGTGGCTCATTATTTCTCATTCTACTTTTAACTTCATCTCGTCACACTCCACTACACCATTGATTCTCCCTCGCTCAAGGTGCCCTGCAAATTTTCATTTGCAAAATCTTCCACATAGTCCGTCGTACTTCACTATGTCACTTGTCGCTTGTTCAAAACATCATTGTGTTGCGGCATAAATATCCGCTAAGTCATTATGTGATCGTGTACAAGGGAATTTGTTTCATTCCACTTCACTTCTGAACTGTGTCGTAGGTTTTCCACATATTTTGCGTGCACTCCTGGCAAACTCAATCACTTCTGTGATTTATTTTACGTCATTGATCCCTTCATCCTTCAATCCTTTTGTGCACTCACTCTGCAAGCCTTTCGTGCACTTCCTCTGCTTGTGTGCCAACTTCGTGCCATACTGTCTATGTGCACTTCAAGCCTTCCACACACTTCCTCTACCTGTGTGTCATGTTGACATCAATGAAAACATATTTTCAACAAACTCCCCCTTTGTCATTGATGGAAACTCTTATTGTTGAGTTGCTCCCCTTGTCAATGTGTTCCTCTAGCATTCACTTTCCCCTTGTTGTATGATCCTCTTTGTCCCAGCTTTGTGTTTCTCCCCCTTTGATATCAATGGAAAAGGGAATTGTCCTTCTAACTGTGCATATCCTAAAAGTGACTCTCCCTATCAGAATGGTGTATTGTTTGCTACTCAATTTCTTTCGTTGCTCCCTCTGAGGCTAGGCAGGTCTTTTAGTGGCATCCAACCTATCATGAAGATTTATATGCATGAATGAGGAGTGGGAAGGACTCCCAACTTCTCTTTGAGGTACTCAAAGGAGTCCCTGGGTAATGGCTTGGTAAAGATATCCGCAATCTAATCTTTGGAAGGAACATATTCTTATTGAACCACCTGATCCTGAACTTGTTCTCCAAGAAAGTGATACTTGATGGGGATATGCTTAGTTTTAGAGTGTTGAACGAGATTTTTGGAGAGATTAATAGCACTTGTATTGTCACACATAATAGAAACAAGTTGATCAAAGGGAACTTGAATATCCTTGAGATTGGTCTTTATCCACAACACTTGTGTATATCAGGATGTTGCAACTATATACTCTGCTTCAACTATAGAGAGAGAAATGGAAGTTTGTTTCTTGCTGAGCCAGGATACTAAACAAGTCCCAAGGAAGAATGCACCTCCACTGGTGTTTTTTCTATCATCAATAATTCTTTCTCAATCTACATATTTATAAGCTATGAGAACGAGGTTTGTGTTTTTTGGATACCACAATCCATAATCAATAGTTCCTTGCAAATACCTGAATATTCTTTTGACTGCAAGAATATGAGTTTCCTTAGGATTTGCATGAAATCTACCTACCAGACCCACTGCTTGTATGTTTCAGGCCTTGAAGCTGAGAGATAGATTAAACTTCCTATCATAGACATGTACATGGTCTAATATACTTCTTGAGCATCATCATCCTTGCTTACTGGTGCGCAGTTTCCATGCCAAATTTATTCAATATTTCCTTGAGATATTTATCTTGAGAAATGAAAATTCCCTTTTTTGATTGATGGATATGTAACCCAAAAAAGAAGGAGAGCTCTCCTAACATGGACATTTTAAACTCTTGTTGCATTGCAGTTGCAAACTTCTTACTCATTAATTCAATATTACTGTCAAAAATAATATCATCAACATACACCATAATAATTAGCAGATCATTACATTCATCCTTGATGTATAAGTTTCTATAAACAATTCCCTTTTTTAATCCTTGTTGGTGCAAATACATGTCCAGTCTATAATACCAAGCTCTTGGAGCTTGTTTTAGCCCATACAAAGATTTCTTTAGTCGACAGACATAATTATTTTTGTCAGTAAGCAGAAAACCTTCTGGTTGCTCCACAAAAAAAACTTCTTCCTCAAGGTCACCATTTAAAAATGTTGATTTGACATCCATCTGGTAAACTTTGAATTTTATGTAGCATGCAAAAACCAAAAACATCTTGATAACTTCAATTCTTGCAACAGGAGAAAAAATTTCTTCAAAGTCCATTCCTTCAACTTGAGCATACCCTTTGCATACTAATCTGGACTTATTTCTCACTATTTTTCCATCTTCATTTATCTTGTTTCTATATACCCATTTAGTTCCAATTACATTATTTTCATTTGGTCTTGGAACAAGATCCCAAGTCTTGTTTTTCTCTATTTGGTCTAGTTATTCATTCATGGCTTTGACCCAGTGATCATCCTGGCTTTCTTGCACAAAGTTTTGGGGTTCAATAATGGATAGTAGTACAAAATTTACAGAGGCAGATGTATCTATAATTTTTATCTTGGTTTGTACACTTGTTTCCTTATTTCCAAGAATCTGACTTTTGGGATGATGTTTTTGAACATACCTTGATGGGGTCTTTGGCTATGATGTTTCCATTGTATCTTCTTCTTTTGAATCTTCTTGTTCTTGTTGCTTTCCCATTCCATTTTCTTGTAACTCATTGTTGATTGGTTCATCATATTGCTCATTATGGTGTTGATATCTCACTGAATGAAGTGTTCCCTCATCTACCTTTATATATATGCTCTCAATTATCTTATGGAGCCTTTTGTTATAGAACTTGTATCCTTTACTTCTAAAGGAGTATCCTAGCATAATTCCTTCATCAGCTCTAGAATCAAACTTACCTAAGTTGTCTTCATTTATTTTAATGTAGCATTTGCTTCCAAACATTTTGAAGTTATTTATTGATGTTGATATGCCATGCCATAACTCATAAGGTCTTTTATCACTATTTACTCTTATGTGCACCTTATTGAGAATGTTGACAATAGTTTGAACAACCTCTCCCCAAAAGGTTATGGGTACTTTTAATTCATCAAGCATGGCCCTGGCCATTTCTTGAACTGTTATGTTCATCATTTCCACTACTCCATTCTGTTGAGGGGTTTTGGTAATAGCAAATTGTCTCTTGATCCCATGTTTTTCACAAAAACTGTTGAATTCATCAGATGTGAATTCTCCTCCTTTGTCTGACCTTGGGCATTTTATTTTTAAGTCCATTTCATTTTCTATCTGCGCTTTGAAGATTTTGAATTTTTCAAAAACCCCAAATTTATGCCTCAACAATCCAACCCAATCCATTATAGTATAGTCATCAATTAACAGAATGAAATATCTTTCACCTAGAGGAGACTGTGTACTCGTAGGTCCATAAAGATCTATATGAATTAGCTCAATAGGTCGAGTAGTGGAGTGTTCTCTTGCCTTGAATTAAACTCTTGACTATTTTCCAAACTGATATGACCTGCAGACAGAATTCTCAGGTTTGAAGATCTTAGGAATATCTCTCACATCATATTTTCTTCCTAGCTTAACAATCTAATTAAAACTAAGATGACCCAGTAATTTGTGTCAAAGCCAACTCTTATCAGTTTTACCAATGGAACATTTTTCTTTGCCTTCTTCTAGAACATACACATTCTCTGGAGTTCTGACTTTCTTAACAATAGTCTTCCTTGTATTCACATTCATTACCTTACAACCTTTTGAACGAAAAACAACATTGTGTCCTTGATCACACATTTAACTTACACTTAATAAGTTATGTTTTAGACCATCAACATACAACACATTATGTGCTTTGATATTTCCTTTTTTATCTTCATCTAATACAACAGTTCATTTTTCTCTGATTCTGGTTGAAGAATTGTTTCCAAAAGTGACATTACCACTTTTTTCTTCAGTTAATAATTCAAACTTTCTTTTTTCTCTTGTCATGTGCTTGGAGAAGCCACTGTCAATGTACCATTGGTTTTCTTTATTTTTGGCATATAGAGCTAGTCCACAATTTTCTTCACTTTTATTTTTCTTCCTCCAAACCTTGGTAAAATATTCTTGTTTTTTTTTTCTAAAGATAGGCAACAACTTGCTTCTGCATTCACTTTCCTTGTGTCCAAAATTATTGCATATGTTCCATTCAGGGTCATTTAGTAAATGAGTGAAATAATTATTCAAATAATTTTTACCCTTAACCTTTTGAGGTTTGTTGAATCTCTTTCCTATACTTCTGTTATATCTAAAAAAACTACAACTTATAGCCTTATGTCCAAAGTTGCCACAAGAGAAACAATATCCATAGAAAAAAATTGGATGCCTTGGAATGAAAAACTTACTTGTAGGAATCGGTCTTTGTCTGCCAACTTGATAAGACTCAAGAACNTACTTGTAGGAATCAGTCTTTGTCTGCCAACTTGATAAGACTCAAGCACATGTTGCTTATGTGCTTCATAGTTGGGTTGATTCAGTTCTGACTACTTATTTTCATCTTTTTTCTTGGTTAGGATGATTGTTGTTTCCCTTGGGAGCATTTGCATAGCTTGTAGGCTTCTTACTAGTTTTCATGTTGATGCTTGACTCACCTTTGAAATTTTTTAGACTGTCCTTATATCCCAGCCTTGTATTGTCATTTTCTGATCTCTAATTGCTTAGAATGTTATCTAGAGTTTCATATCCTTTTATGAATTTTATTTGAGTATTGGATTTCTCTAGATCTTTTATTAAGGAAATTATTTATGGTTCTAGTTGTTCGACAACACAGGTATTCCAACAGAGGAAGAACACCTTCAGTAACCACTCACGCAACCATATCAAAGATCAATACAATGATATTTTGGCATGGTAAAACCCCTACGGGGAAACATACACAGCCCCAACCAACGCGGCTACTTGGAGCAATTTATTAATGAAAAAGAAAACAATTACAGAGAGATTTTACAAGAGAGTTTCTCAGAATCGATCATCGTAAAATGACCCTCCATGCTCTTTAAATAGATATCATGGACCAATTGGGTGTTAAGCCACAAATCAATGTAGTCGTTAAGATCGAGGAGAACGGGAACCATCATATCACTCTATGTTAGAAACATATCATGACACTCGGATTTCCTAACTACAAATGCATACTAATGCATACTAAAGAAACACACTTTTACCTAATGACACATTAGACCAAGTATATCTTAACTAAATCCTAAGTGTCTAAATATCATAACATCCTCCCTTAAGAAAAACTTGGAATAGGATTGAATGATTTACAAAAGTGACACAATAGGAGAATGAAGGAGGCATTAGAGCCTATCCCTCCTTAATGACAACTTCTTGAACTCCAAACATAGATCGAAGTTTGGAAAATTTTGGTTATGTAAGATACTTTGTGAAAATGTCTACAACTTGATATTCTATAGGGAAAAAAATCACTTCAATAACTCGATCATGAATAAGATTTATGATGAAGTGCATGTGTATCTCGATGTGTTTGTTGCGCTAATGTTGAATTGGGTATTTGGTGAGCTTGATGGAACTTTGATTGTCGCACCAAAGGCTAGTCATATGTTGTTGTTGGAATCCAAACTCCGAAAGGATCTATCGAATCCACAAGGCTTCCTGACTTGTATTTACCATTTCTCGGTACTCTTCTTCTGCTAAAGAAAGTGTAATAGCCTGTTGTTTCTTACAGACCCAAGTGACAGGTCCTTAACCAAGGCTGAAAACATAATCTTCAATAGACTTTTGATCATCAAGGTCACTGACCCAATCCGAATCAGTGAAACCAACCAATAAAGGAGTCCCCCCTGAACTATAATGTATCCCTAACTAAATTGTACCCCAGATATACTAAAGTATCCTTTTATTTTCTTTCCAATGAATTTCATGGGGTATTTGCATATACCGGGAAACAAGACCAACAACAAAGGAAAGATCAGGATGGGTATGAGTCAAGTATAAGAGGCTTCCAACTAACTGATGGTACAAAGTGGCATCAACTTTGGGACAAGTATAGGTGGCAACTAGCTTGAGTCTAGATTGGAAGGGAGAAGGGGTTAGTTTACAATCCTCCATGTGGAAGTGACGAAGAAGGTCACAAGCATACTTAGAATGGGAAAGAAAAAATCCTTCATTGGTTTGCAAAACTTGGAGGCCAAAGAAATAGTGCAAAAAGCCTAAGTCTACCATTTCAAATTTCTTCTTAAGGTTGGTTTTAACATGGTTTAAAAATTTTGAGTCACTACCAGTAAGGATAAGGTCATCAACATAAAGAACAAGGATTATGAGATGACTTTATACTTTCTTAGCATAGGCATTAGGATCAATGGCATCTAGAAAATCCGGTGTCAATAAGAAAGTTGTCCATTTTGGCATACCAAGCTCAGGGAGCTTGATTAAGACCATAAATATATTTCTTAAGGAGACAAACAAGGCTAGAGTCATTCTAGACATAGCCAGGAGGTTGTTCCATGTATTTATTCTTGCAAATCCCCATAAAAGAAGGCATATTTAACATCCATCTGATGGACCTCCCATTTATGTGAGGCAATAAGGGAAAAAACAAGGCGGATGGAATTCATTTTGGCTACAAAGGAAAAGGTTTCATTATAGTCAATTCCTTCAACTTGGGAAAATCCTTTGGAAACTAACTGAGCCTTGTGCCTTTCAACACTTCCATCGGATGCATACTTAGTTTTTTAGACTCGTTTACATCTGACAAGTTTTCTTCCTTTTGGAAGAGGTACAAGATCCCAAGTATCATTTCCCATTAAAGAACGATACTCCTCATTCATTGATGTATCCCAATCTGGATGACCTAAAGCTTCTACAAATGTCTTTGGATCATGAGTCTCTGAAACTTGAGACAAAAGAGAAGAGGCTCATTGGAACTATGAACGTGTCTGATGCTTATCTGAAGGATCATTCACAAGATCACTAGTTGCTTCTCGTGTTGAACGAACCCATCTAGGAAGTAGTGGTGTTGGTGTTGGTTCAAGTTCAATGGACTCATCTGGAGAAAGGTGAGCATGTGGAGATGGATTTTCATCCTCACTGTCATCATCTGAAGAAGAAACTATAATAGGAATAGAAGAAGGCACAAACACCGAATTAGCCTCACAGGCCAAGAGATTTTCATCAAATTTAACATCTCGTATAATAATAATTTCATTACAATGTGGTTGAAGAAGTCTTTAACCTTTGACATATTCAGAATAAACAACAAATATACACTTCTCACTTTTAGGCTACAATGCTTTTCTTTTCTCATCAAGAATGTGAGCTCATGCTATAATGTCAAACATAGATGATTTTAGGGGCTAAATTTCGCAAATGGGCTAATTTACCATGGTTTTTCCCCAGAAAATATTCGTCAATTTTCATTTTTTTCTAAAAATGATTCGCCCAAATTCCATAGAATATAATTATTTTACTGTAAAAATCACCAAAATTTGATAGAAACAATATAAAATCCTTAGAAATTTAAATATTTCTACAAAACTATCGCCAAACATTTTACATTGTGCATATTAATAATTAGTAAGATTAGCCTAGGTTTCTACATTTTAATATAAATTTCCATCCTTAAAATTATCCATGCTTCCAAATACACTGAAGTGACTTACATCTGGTTTAATTTTAGTCCAAGCTTCTTCCAATGTTATATTTTTAAGAGCCTTCTTAGGAGTGTGATTTACTATGTAATTTGCATAGTTGATGGCTTCCACCAAATACTTTAGACTTAATCCCTTAGATTGGATCATACAATTAGCCATTTCTTTTAATGTGCGGTTCTTTCTCTCAACAACACTATTTTTTTGTGGTGTATATGGAACAGTGTGTTGCATTTGGATGTTTTTTGTAGTACAGTAACTTGTAAAATTATTGTTCACATATTCACCTCTATTATTTGTTCTTAACCTTTGAATTTGATGTCCAGATTGTTTTTCTACAAGGGCCTTATAGGCTAGAAACTTGTCAAAAAATCCGCTCTTAAGTTTTAAGAAGTAAACCCAAGTACGTCTAGAAAAGTCATCAATGAAAGTTAAAAAATATGTGCACCCAAAAAAAGAAGGAGAAAAAAGTGGACCATAGAAGTCACTATGAACAAGCTGCAAAGGGCTCGAGGCATGCCAAGAGGCACGTTTGTCAAAATTGTCTCGATGATATTTGTCGAGAACACAACCAACACAAACACCATCTCTGCATGAAACAAGAGGAAGACCAGTGTTGGGCCCGAGATATGATCACTTTCATAACGGTTATTATACACTTTTGCCACATGTACATATGTGTTTTTCATACTTTAAAGGAGTTTTTTGAAGAATTTTAAGATAAAATGGTATGATCACCATAAGGTACGTGTAATTCATATTTAATAATTGAATCAAGTATAATTCATCATGTTTTATGGTTTCCAAGAGCTAATTCACATTTTTTGGTGTTACAGGGAAAAAATGCACTATGTTTCTAGTTCCAGCACTTGATCCGGCACTCGTTCCGGCACTCGATCCGACACTCATTCCAGCACTCCGTATTGCACAAAAACGCAAGGCGAGTTGGCAGTTATGGTATTGGCGGCCAGTGATGGATAAATTGGGCACATGGGTTTTGTTTATCATCGCCCCCTCCAGCTACTAAGCTCTAGACAACTCAGTTTCAGTTGTCCAAAGAAGGCAATTATTGGCTCACTCTGTTTTGTCAGTTAGGGCATCATTTATTGTAATTTGTCAAATTTAGAAGTGGTTCGACCCTCCTGTGGTCGACCACTTGGTTTGTAAACCTATAAATACTACCAAGATGGTCATTAGATTGTTAAGCAAGTAGAAGAGCCATTAGATTAGAGACAAATTCGTTTTTCTCTGTTTTTGAGTTTCTACATTGCTAGAATTATGCCAGAACTGCGTTTTTGGATTTTTATGGTGAATTTGGCCTGTTGAGTTCGTGGTGTGCTTTTAGAGAGTGACCACAACTTGCTGGGGGGGGCACCATTAGTCTGGTAACTTTCTTCATGTCTATTTTGCATTTTCTAATTTAAATTGCCTTTTTATCTTCGTGTACATGTATATTTTTATTTAATTAATTAGTTTGTTGTAGCTTATTGTTTTACTTCTTTTTGCAAGTTAGATTATGATATGTGTTAGTATGTGTTGATTTTATAGATTAGAAAAGGCTTGCAAGTCTCTCTCTCTCTCTATACTAACCCTGTGTGCAATTAGAAAGTCTCTTTACTAACCCTCATGTGCATTTAGATGTTAAATTATGCTTTCTTTTATAATTTTATAAATAAGTTTAAAATAGAATTTTAATTAGATAGAACAGAGTTTNCAAGTCTCTCTCTCTCTCTATACTAACCCTGTGTGCAATTAGAAAGTCTCTTTACTAACCCTCATGTGCATTTAGATGTTAAATTATGCTTTCTTTTATAATTTTATAAATAAGTTTAAAATAGAATTTAATTAGATAGAACAGAGTTTTAATTTGGGATTCTTTGACAAGGATTGATGGATAGATAGAATTAGTTCCAGTTTCTAGTCATAGCTTGCTTACTTTAGTTTATATAGATTTCATTTAATTAGTTGTTGGTTAAATTAGATTGTCAATTTACTTTTTCATATCATGCTTTAAATTTATGTTTTTAATTATTTCTTTATTTTAGTTTGAATGGTTAGAATAGACATAGTGTAGTTTCCTTTCACTCAATTTCCTTTCTTAGAATTAAAGTGCAAATGAATTTATTAGTTAATGAATGAATCTAGTTTGCTTACATAGTGTAGAATTGGAATAATAACCTCGTTATGTTGTTGATGGTTCATACATGAATATGCAGGGTATTTAACATTATCTTTGTTATGGCTAAATTCTCCTTAGATTGTTTAATCCATACCCTTCATTTTTCCATTGAGATTAGTGTTGAGTTTATACCGTTGGAATTGTCCTTTGTTGTCAAGTGTCATCGAGATATCATCTGTCACCACCGAAGGCATTCACACAACCACTAGCATTACATTTGAGTGTTTCATAGATTAAAGATAGTTTCTTGCTTTTGTAGATTAGAAGAGATAGTTTCTTGTTTTCATAAGTTTAGTTGGTAGTCTTTCTTTCTTTCAACAGAATAGATTTCCTTTCATGCATTGCATCGAGCATTTAAATTTCCTTTCACGCAAGAGAAATAGTTTTGCATTAGGCATTTAGTTCACTTGCCTCTTAGGCTAGATAGTTGTTCAATGAGAAGTCTTTGCTTACTTGTCCCTTTGCTTTAGTAGGATAGATAGTTGTCTTTGCTTACTTGTCTTTTGCTTTAGTAGGTTAGTTAGGTGTCTTTGCTTACTTGTCTATTTGCTTTAATAGGTTAGATAGGTGCTTTTGCTTACTTGCTTATTTAATTGCTTTCATAGGGTAGTTGCTCATTGAATGTAGGTTGGCAAGTTAAAAGTAGTTTGCTTTCATCATTTGCTTAGTATGCTTAGTAGTTTACCTTTCTTTATTGTCATGAACTAGTTTGCTTTGAATAGGGTTTTTACTTGCTATCTTAGGAACTATCCATCAATCCTTGGCCCAAAAGTACTTAGGTTACCTAGTTTCAAGTTGCTTAGTAGGATTTGTTCATTAGATAGGTTTTCTTAAGTAGATTAGCCCTAGATAGTTTCTTTCTTTAGTTAGTCTACACTCCTACCAACCTTCTACCTTTGGCATATATTTTGCTACAACTCTAAGTTTACTTACCCCAGGTTGACAATTTAATTGAGGGTAGTTTAGTGTCTTTTTTAATACATATAAATCACCTAACATTTTGGCGTCGTTGTTGGGGAGTTGTCTTAAGGTAAGAATTAGTTAGGAAATAGATCATCCCTAGACCTTAGCATTAGCTTGGTGGCAGGGGAGCTTTAAGACGAGAGGTAAGAACCTACGCATCTACTATAGCAGGTTCCCCCAAACCCAATGGTAGTTTTTCTTTTTGTTTTTGTTTACTTTCATGAAATAGACCTAGAAACCAGATGGTAGCTTTTCTCTTTTGTTTTTACTTTCTTTCATGAATAGGCCTAGAGACCCACAAGGTAGATACATTAAATCAAAATCAAGCCTTTCAACCAAGGTTCCTTCCGATCTCTTTGGGGGAAGGAACATTACAGTCATAAGCTCCGCAGACCAATACCGAAAAACAAGAGCTAGCTCAACCCAAAGAGTTAAAGAAGTCTCTAAAAGAGACTAAAACAGGGAGCACTATAGAATAAGAAATTGAAGCATCAGTAATAGCGGGATAGGAAGCAAGACCACTCGAGCCTTCCGCAGAACCAAACAATACAACCTTTGTTTTCTTACCACCATCAGGAGATCCTAACTTTGTGGACATCATCTTTGTGTGAACCAAGTTTTATCAAATGACAAGATGAATTCAAAGGTGACCATTAGTTTGGAATAACTCTGTCAAATCCTAGCAATAGCTAGGATCTCTTCTTTTCAGGAAGAACACATCTTGACAATAGTCAAGAACTTATCTACCTCTCCGGAAATATTAGAAGAATCAAGGTCCTATGAGCTACAAAATGATCTTCCTTGCCAAACTGTGAAGGAAGTTGAAAACTTATGGACTACCTCTGGTGGAGAG
>JASDQU010196284.1:5588-19612 GCA_032191745.1 Picea mariana | reverse complement strand
AGAATCAGTTAATCGTTGTCGTTCAACCCCGGGGAAAATATTCAACTTCGTCCCCGACAACGGCGCCAGAAATGTTAGTACTAGAAGTCGCTCCTAGATTGCTTGCAGGAGCAGAGCCCAATGCCCATCAGTTTTATGTCACGATTTTTTTAATGGGGTGATCGAATCAGTAAAGAATCGAGAAGGTATAGCTTTAAATTAGGAGACCGGGCCTGGTGTGTATACAACAAGGGAGGTCTTGATCCAACTTCCGTCAGTAAATGGATTTAAAGGGTGGCAGATGGAAGACTTGTGAGAAGGGTGAGCAAGACTGCCTTGGGCGATAGGCCTTCGACAGCTTGGGGATGAAAAACTCAAGAGCCAAGATCCTCCTGGTCCAGAGCTTCAAAGAGCTAAGGAGTGACTTGACTGGACCCTCCAATTCCAAGTCGTTCAGCGCTAAGAAAATCATAGGAACCGATTAGAAACAATGTAACCGTTACAGTGATCCAACCTACTTCATCCTATAACAGCTACAACTCGACTGGATCCTCCAATTTCGAGTTGTTCTAACACAGTAAACAAATAAATGGGAAAGAGGCTGACATCCATAAAGTAAGAAGTTTCAAATGCCTTGTACATTAACCAAAGCGACCAGCGCTTCATCAAAACTTTACAATCGGGAGCTTTGCTCAACCATCGATCCTTACAAAATACAAATACTGAGTCTATATACTCAGGAAAATTCACCTCACAGAGGCGTGCCCAGTCACCCAAGGCTTGGTGTCCCTTCAGTCAAACTCGTATTAATATCTTTCTTCAAGCGCCACCTTAACTACGCATGGCTCCTGCAAGGAGGGTAGCTGAGCCATTAAGTGTTGGGCTAGCATGTGTCGACTTCTCTGTCTAGTCGAGGACTTCGGCATGGCTTCTTTGGGAAAATTGATACACGGGACCTCTTCGAGCATACTGCTTTCTAGACCCTCCATTCCCCACACTTAATGAACAAAAGGAGGTTTCAACCACCCGATCTCATCTTCATTTACTCCAAGCGAAAACCAGGATCGAGGTCGCATCAGATGGCGCACGGAGATCACGATGATCCTTTCGGTGATCAGACCTGACACCTTTGGCCCCTTTTTGCACAATTCCTTTCTTCCTCAGTGACCACGGGTTGTGACTCTGAGTTTATTCCCAAAGCGCTTTCGGCGTTCGCGAATGGAAGAAGTTAATCCTTGCTCATTCATAGCTACGATGAGCGAAACACCAAGGCGGATCAATTGGGTGCCACGCGTCCTTGAAATCTGACGGTCCTAAACTCACCTGACGCTGCTGTGGGCCCCAGGTCTTGGACACTCTCGTTACTTCGCGCATCGGGGATACAAGGGAGCTGCTCCTTGCGCTTCAAAACCATGATGGGTGAAAAGGCGGGGAGCTTAATCACGCGCCAGGTGTCTGCTTCAGATGGACAGCTGAGACTGCCCCTTGATACTGTGGCCCCGACCCTGGGCGCTTTTGGCGCTTCGGGGTTCGGGGTTTCGCGATAAAGAGTGATACAAAACTTTTACCCTTCGAACTCGCGATTGCCGAAAATCGACGCAGCTAGATCTTGCGCCACGCGTCCTTAAGATGAATGGACGAGGGTGCATTCGTTATTTAAAAGGGAGCCGCCCTCATTTATAGGCTCGCTTGACGTGACCTGGCGCTAGGACTGTGGGCTCGGCCCCAAAGGTGCTTTTGGCATTTCACTGATCGTCGATTTGAACTGCAATGAATGGGGGGCTCCTTGTTTCCTGAAGCACTGATCCCCGATACACCGACTGGAAGCCACCTGTCTCAATTGGATCGGACGACCCAGATTTGACCTGAATTATTTGAGCTATCTCTTGCGTTAAATCCTGGGCAACTTGGCAGCCCCGAAATCCTGATGACCATCGATCAACTTTATAGGTGGATCTCGGTGGTTGTCAACAAAACTTCGCCCATTCGCTCGAATTGTAACTGGGAAAGAGGTTCCTCCATGCTGCACTTGGGCGCTTCCCGGGCAACCTACAGATCTGGATACCTTGGTGCCTCGAGAAAAAAATTGTTGCTAACATGTCCTTTAACAAGGAATAAAATGCACATCTTATTGGTTCTCATCCATGTTCTTTCATATGTGTACCCATCTTATTGCTTCTTGTACAGACACTTTCATATGTGTACCCAGTTCTTCTCCATTCCCTTTCATAGTCTTCAATATGGGTGAGAGGGTCAAACCCAACTTAAACTTAGGTATACTTGTGGTTGATAATTTTTTTCCTTTGAAACATTCAACGAAGTATGTGATCATGAAAATCTAAGTCTATAACAGAGATGCATGCAAATCCCACCATTTCACTGCTTGCACTATGAACAATTGAACCAAACTCTGCAGTTGGCCTTGTTCTCCAATAATCTCAGAAAAATCATCGACGTGAACCAATGGTGATTCTCACTCCTTGAATTGTAACTAGGGGTGTTGGCGCAAAATCAAGACCAGGGATATTGGTAGTTTCCAACAAAAAGGCAATGTTGTAGTCTAGGTACACTGGCATATTCAACCTTCATCAAGGGAAGGAGGTCTCACTCAAAGTGCAGTTGAGACTTGAAAGATGAAAGGAGTTATGGAGAATGAAACATCATATCTACTTCTATACTACTCGGATCCATAAGTTATCTATTAAGTCAAGTTGCGATACCATTAAGATAACACTAGAAAAGGAAAAGAATAAACATATGTGCAACAACATTACATATCCATTCATAACATGAAATATAACATTGAAAAACAAATTTGTAGGCCTCAATTCATATCATTGTATTAGAAGTAGTGGTACAAACCATTCTTAAGGCTGATATTCTCATAGATCTCCTCTCACAATACCCATATCTACAATATATCATATTGTGCAATGTATACAAACTCAAAATCTACTGCAAATGCAGTAGTGATACCCATAGAGACTATTACAATACTCAACCATGGAAATAGAAAAATAGATCCAAACCAAAAGAATACTAACAAAACCCAACAATCGTGGCAATAACATTAGAATTGAAAACATCATTAACCCCATCATGTTACATTACCATTGTCGGCACAGGGGCAAACCCAGGGTTCAACGCTACAACAGAGCACCAACAAAACCATAACTACCGGCCCTTTCAGCGACACCTGCGAAGTAGATGAAGTCTCACCCGAGGTAGAGGCAGGGGTGGTTGCAGGACTCTGATATTTGCAACCTTAGCTGGGACACAGATATATGATTGTAACACTTTAACAGAGCACTTAGCAGTTACAGTTCATCAATATTTACCTTTAGCTTATAGCTCCCTCTGCGAAGTCCCCTCTGGGACCTTCTGTAACTTTTCTATCTTTGTTATCTTCTTACTGAGTTTTCTAGCCTTCTTCCCTGTGATCTTTGTCTCGGTATTCCTCTTTTCATTCTGATTCTTATCTCCTTTTGGCATAGTAACGTCGCGTTGTTGAGATTCTTTCATAGGGTCGGAGAGTCATACATCTTCTCTAGCTGGGGTAGGTACTTTAGTCTTCTGTGAGTCTTTTTGTATTATTTTAACCTCGACATCCAAGTTTATGGTTCTAAGTAGCTTCGATATGTTCTCATGTTCTTCAATCAAGTGTGTTATCCTCCTAGTCATGAAGTCTTTTAATTCTTGCTTCTTCTACTCTAAGACTTCCTCTTCTTTTCTTTTGGCCTAATCCTTTTCAATCCAAGGTTTTCCTAGTAATATAGCAAATGGGGCATTGTTCTCAATAAATTTAACAATCTCAAAATCTTCCTTTGTCAACGTTCCATGAGCACTCATAGATATATGAGTGAGTCTTCCACATAGGGTTATTAGCTTTCCTCTAAATAATCATATTCCTCCCAATGAAGGAATCATACCAGGCTTTCCTAAAGTTTCCCAAGTTCTTTCTATCATGATATTCACCTGTGTTTCTTCATCTAGAACACAGTCAATGTCGAAGTCTCCTATTCTTGCTTCTATACATTCTTTTTCTTTGAATATCTCTGATAAGTTGATATTTCTGTGATCATTTAGGGTTTCTTTCATTTGTAGTAATACATTCTCTGATTCTTTATGGGGTTCTGCCATGGTCTCAGTTTCGTAACCTTCCTCGGGTCCTACATCCATTTGTTAGTCCAAACATTCTTTTTATGCATAGGAATAACATATCTTTCACTATTTTTGTTACATCTACTCACATCAAACCTTCTTTCATCTAGCTATGCCCTACTTTGCAAGCTAGGACAAAATTTGTCAAACATACCTAGATACATACTTTTGAAACAAAAAATTCCACTTATCTTACTTTTTTAATCAAAACTTTTCATTGTTCTTACATTTATCAGAGCACAAAGCTTTCAGATATTACCTCTTTTCTTTAGATCTGACTCTTCTTCTTGGCACAGAGCTTCATAGGTCAAGTAGAATAATGAGCACTAGGGCAATATATTTACGCACGGAGCTTCCTCTTTTTCTTTGCTTCAGTTCTTAGCAATCACAATTCCAGTCCTAGCAATAGAACCATTTTCTAGCACAGGGGCAGACCCAAGGTTCAACGCTACAACAATGCACCAACAAAACCCTAACTATTGGCCCTTTCGGCAACACCTGCGAAGCAGATGAAGTCTCACCTGAGGTAGAGGCAGGGGTGGTTGCAAGACTCTAATGTCTGCAACCTTAGCTGGGACATGGATATGTGATTGTAACACTTTAACAGAGCACTTAGAAGTTACAGTTCATCAATATTCACTTTTAGCTTACAGCGCAGATAAACCCTAATAACAGAACGGTGCAGCATTCACACAGATCCAATATAATCAAGAACTAAGCACATCAACATAGGTCAGATCTAGCATTTATTCACATTATTCAACACTAATCTATCATATCAGATTCATCTAACATACATCAGTGCACTAAGCATTTAATCACATAAATGAGAGAATACCCAAAACACACAAAGCAACCACAACACAGGATATACGTGGTTCACCCCCTCCCTAGGGCTACATCCACCAATTCTTCTTCTCTTTATTGTATTCTGTCAATCTTCTACATGCACAGAGCCTTGAGATCTTACACCGCAGAGGACATAAGATCTGTGCACTTCCCTAGATCCTCCTTTCCTGAGTTACAACACAAAGCCTTCCATAGTCTCTTACAATCACTTGCACTTAGCTCTGGAAGACTTACACAGTATGCACAAAGCAATTACAATTACCACTTGCACTTAGCACCTATCATCACATAGATGTCCCCACCCCCTTCTTACATCACTTAGAGATCTATTTATACATTGCAAAATCGGGCCTAAACATGGGTAAACCCATGGGACGGCATCCCCATACCCGTTACATAAGCCCAAAACCCAAAAATCCCTAAAAAGGGGGTGAGATCTCGTGATCTCTGCTTTGAATTGCACTCTGCCTTCGACAACCTGTCGAGGTCCCAAAAGTAGGTCAAACATCACCAAGGATCCTCAAAACTTGGTCAAGGGCCAACAACCATTTTACTTATACTTTCATGTCTTTGACACAGTCTATTGAACATATCAAATCCACTCTTCTATGCTTCCTGTATTCTTTAATCCGCCAATAGTATTGCCTTATTTCGTTGCTCCTGAAGCTTCCATTTGTTGCATTGTTCATTTGACTTCTTTCGTGCCTTTTAGACTCCCAATTGTCACATGACTGATTTGACTTTTGCCACCGCTTCTTTTATCCTTATCCATTTCAAAAATGAAGGGCTCAACAGGCCCTGACCACAACCGTTGACTCGTCTTTAGTCAACCTTTCTCTTCCTCACTGAGGCCTCCTTCAAACGAAGGGCCCAACTCATGGACGATATTCTTTACTTGCTGGTAGAAGTTGTCATAATGCTCCACTCGATCATGTCAATTCCTTAGTAAAATTGAATCTCCTGCAACAAATTCTTGGGCCGCTAAAACATTTGCTTCTGCAATATTAGTGGCAAGAAATGTGTTCCATTCTGTATCTACAACAGATTCTAGTTTATGCATCTAGACATATGTATCTTGAACTACATGTTTGAATTCCCCAAGTTCTCTCTTAGCATTTTGGGGAGCTTCATACATCTCATCAAGTTTGTTATCTACCTCTTGGATTTTGGAAAACTTCATTTGCTGCTCAATAGGGTCGGTGATGGATTGTGCTTCTGCATTCATCCAAGGAATCTAGACTCTCAGCTCTTCTACCGACTTTCTCCTTTGTTCTAACAAACCAACCCAATCATTGACCATTGTGAAAATCTTGCTACATTATCTCATTCTATCATGAAGGGAAGACCGAATGAGATTCCCTTCCACCACTTCATGGGTAATATTCTCCATCATAGCTTGGGGCTGCTACTTTTCTTTCAGTTGGATGGAATCCATCTCTTATTGTATACTATCAGTCCTTGCAACCAACTGTGACCAAGCATAAATGAGGAGCTTAACTCATTGCGTTGGTGCAATCGGGGAAATTTCTTCAGGCAACTGCGGACAACCTGCCGGAATGTGGGCCAAACTCGAGCAAAATTTTCAAAGACAACTTCAACAGTTGATTCAGCATGTGTGTGCAATGCATGTTCTTGTTCTTTTTCCTCGGTCTCTGTAACTAAATATTGATGCAAGTGGTGCATCTGTTGCATGAGCTCTTCATTGGTCTGCTCTACGGAGACAATCTCGTGCTCGATTTGATCAGTGGATGTGCGTATAATATTCAATAGTTGCGGTGTGGACCAAGCTGCAAGCTTTCCACTGGTGATAGATGGGTCCAAAGGCAATCTCAATGCAAGTGGTTGGCCACTAGAAATCAACCTTTTAGAAAAACTTGGGGTGCTTGCACCATTGGGACTAGTAGAGGTAGCTTGGAAGCTATGTGCGACCCTTTATTGGACAGCCTGGGGTAACAAACTGACCAATTCTTCACGTTCTAGACATAGATCCAGGATGGAGCAACATTACAGAGGGTATTGAAGTAACAACACAACCTGATACCAAATAGAAATTGTACTATGCGTCAAAGTGGCATATTCCTGAACATCCATAGGGCCCTATGGAGGATTTTAACCGGTCTGACCTTGCACTTCTATTGATTTCTATGTTCCTAGATTGATGCTAGTCTCTTGAGGGGTAGTAAGGGGGACATTGACCTAGGAAACCTAGGAAAAATGGGAAAGAAGATTGGTAGTGCTTCCTCCGACCGTGGAAAATGGGTCACTAGAATCTTTTTCAACAGTTTCAGTATGAACATGAGCAAGGGATGAGAGAGTGTTAGGTGGGATGTCCATAGTGTAGGTAGTTCATTGATGATTGAGTTCTTCAATGATAGGGGTGTTATGTACCTTAACCACAGGATCATCGAGGATGGTGATAATGGGAATGGAGGATGGTATAGGGGGGATAGTGTGGGTGTGTGGCGAAAATTAAGCAAGAGGAACTGTGTCGGTTATAAAAGGGGGTGCGGTGGACAAAGATGGAGATCCAGTGCAAGGTTTTTTTGTAAAAATAGCCTCAAGAACTTTAGGGAACTCCTTACCTGAGAATGTAGCAGTATCTAGGATCGATGGAAATAGTGATAACGAGACTAACCTTGGAAAGGCCTCTTCTTCCTCTTCCTCCTCATAGTTTGTGGGCATATGTTGTCTCTTCATGGCTATCATGCTAGAACCTAGAACATATTTTTGCATTGGAGCCTCCCATCTCGAAATTGCAGGCATCTAATATGATATACCTGATTTCTTCTTCTGCCTATGCACTCTAGGCCATGAGCAGACCTCCTCATCTAGAGTCTCCTCGTCAAGATAAAAAGGCAATGGAGTAGTGTGAAACAACTATGGATATGCACCTAGGCACCTCACAAAAGTATATTCTATATTCATGTCGAACTAGATATTATTGGTATGTCAATTTAGCAACTCTTGTGGGATCCTCATTTGTTGGGTTGTGTTAATGAGATCATTATACCACTATAAGAAGGTGGTATTGTTGAATGTTGTTTTGGGGTTGTCACTTATAGCCTTCCAGGGGTCGAACATCTTAGCAATTCAACGATCATGAGTGTATGATAGTTCACAACCATATGGTGACTTCCACTTCCACATTGTAAATGAAACCAACATATAACCATATATGAAATAACCACATCGTTCATGCATCGCAACGCAAGCTTGCAGCATCTCAGTCATCAAACACTTGCACCAATTTAATGGTGATCCCTGTTTATAGAACTCAATGATGGAGATAGCATTTAGAGTGCATTCACCCTTGGAGTAATTTTTCATGACTTTACCCACATTGAGATAGTAGGCACAATGGACTTACTCGTCATTAATAGGCTCAATAAGCACTTTGCGACCTCCATGTTTGGTATCGAACCTTATGTATAGGTTTACCTCTCATTTCTTTCAGTCGTGCTTCCATAAGCCTTGGAATCCTTTGGATATGTCTTCTCCCTCCATTGAAAGCCCTATCAATTGATGAATATCATCGACATGGATGGGATATGCTTTGTCCAGCCACAAAGAATCATTGTGTACGCGAGTAATAAGAAACTTAGTTCATCTTGCAACTTCTCATGTAGTTCCAAAATGTGGTAGGTTGTGAAAATTCACAAGAGCGGACTCCTTAAGCGACACATAAGGAAGCTTCCACTGCCAATCCAAGTCCCCAGACGGTAGGGTTGTATAATCCATATAGGTGTCAACTTTCATTTAGGGAAACAAGTCAACATATGTTGGTGCATGGTTTTAAGACCCTAGGTTCAGTTTATTCTACAAAAAAACCCTATAGACACCGGCCCTTTCAACATCACCTGCATGGAAGTGAAGTCTCACTTGAGGCATCTATTGAGGTTGTAGGAACCAAGTTTCTGCAGGGACGAGGGGATGGGAGGCCATCATCATCATGTTCATTCCTACTTTTCTACCTGGCACACTGTATTCTTTGTCCTTGCAGAAACTCAGTTCCTGCCGCCCCAATAGATGCCTCTGGTGAGAGTTCACTTGCATGCAGGTGATGTTGAAAGGGTCAGTGTCTATAGGTTTTGTTGGTAGAATAAGCCAAAACTTGGGTATGACAACCATGCACCAACAAATGGAGGTTAAGAAAGGATTCGCGGCAGCAAAGGAGACCCTCCAAAATTTCATGGAAGCATGGAGGGGTGGGATGCAACAGGCTTAAGTGGCTTAGAAAGAGCCACAAGTGAGTGTTGGGGGCTTGTTGGACAAGCAATTCAAATAAATAGGTTTTGAGAATGCGTGCAAAAGTAGGAAGGACATCGGTTAGGCATGCAAATTCAGGTAGACGCACAAAAGCATAAAGAACAACAATCAAGAGTGTAAAAGTAGCATGCAGACACAAAGGTAGGAAAAATCACACCCTACAATGAGTTGTCATGAGTTGTCATAGGGTTTTGATGGATAAGAGAGCAGGGTTTTGAGCCCTAAATTCTACATATAAATATGTAATGGGTTGGTTAAAATGGGTTTGGATGAGAGTAAAAGAATAGGTTGTTGTTGCTGAGAGAATACGCTGAGAATGAGAGAGATAGTCTATGTTTGAGGGCTTAGGGAGGGTCTGCAAAGAGAGGCTTGCACTGCAGAGAAGCTAGGAAGGATGGAGAAGGATATCATGATGTATCTATTGTAAGCATAGTGTGCAAGCCTAAGATGATTGCACAAAGAATAATAAAGAAGCCAGTCGTTGTGGACATATCCCGAGGATTGGGTGAACCATGTTAAAGCTCGGTGTTTGAATCTCTTTTTATGTGATTTCTCATGGATGTTCTATTTATGCATATATATATCTAGATCTGTGTAGTAAATGATTGATGCACGGTAAAGATGAATGTTATAATGAATAGTTGATTTTGCAATCTGTGTCATAATGATACTGCATAATTAAATTTTACTAATTAATCAAGGAAAAGGGGACAAAGAATAGGGTGCGCTAAGAAAAACAGTAGGAATGAACATGATGATTATGGCCTTCCATCCCCTCGTCCATGTAGAAACGTGGTTCCTGTAGCCCCAATAGATTCCTAAGGTGAGACTTCACTCGTATGCAGGTGATGTCGAAAGGGCCGGTGTCTACAGGGTTTGTTGGTAGAATAAATTAAACCTAGGGTCTTACAACTGCGTGCCAACACCATCGGAAAAATCGATATTGAGTAGCCTCACCTATTCCACCTTGCTCTGCAAATATCCCATTATCTCAACTCTTGGATCATGGATATCTGGTTGAACTACAATCGTCGCTTGAGTTGTAGCATGACCCATGCTTGCGGACCTACGTTGATACACAAAAATATGGGGGACAAAGATGCAGACATGGAATCACAAGATCCTCACTAGGATCTAGAGTGAATAATTCAGACAATCGACCAAAAAACGATAACTTGAATAGGAAGCATCCACTGGTTTATAGACAGTCATGAGGAAAGTGGTGTGGGACGAGCATTAAACTGTCATTAAGG
This sequence comes from Picea mariana, assembly GCA_032191745.1. NCBI lineage: Eukaryota > Viridiplantae > Streptophyta > Pinopsida > Pinales > Pinaceae > Picea > Picea mariana. Next base: position 9,104 of record JASDQU010196284.1, on the reverse strand, counting down.
ATGAAACTATGTAATGAACTTGACATTAACAACATACATGGTGGACAGACGTGGGGAAATCAGATCAATGATTTGGGCATTAATGAGCACTAATATCAACACAAACTTGACAAACCACATTACCCTGGAAAATAACTACTTGGTTGGTGATCAACCAGAAAAGTACAGGCGAACTTTTGGACATAAATGAGAGTTGTTTGACACATACAAGATAATGATGGAAAGGAACTAATTGCATTTAACAAACACTATGATATGGGCATAACAATGACTCGAACAAAGGAATTTACTATATTTGTAAATATATGACATGGACTCCCCCTTACCACAATGATGTGATGTGAACTAGAAACAATGATTATGACAACTAGACTCTGGGGTTGAGCAATAGTTAAACATGTCACTTCTTTATTAGAAAAAAGGGAAAATAACAAAACAAAATGGAAACCTACTTACTTTATTCACTCCCTATTATAGGAGCCTAGGGAAGCTTTCTTCAATGAGTAGAGAGGTAGAGATTCAAGCGTGCACCATTCACCCATATCGAACGAAGAACACCATCCAATTGTGCTACATTAACAACTCATGACTCCTGTATTTATGCAACTATAAAAGGTCCAAGCCAATGTATTTGTAACTTCCCTTAATGCTTTTGAAATTTACTGTCATAGACCAATACTCAATATCCTTGCACCAAATTCTTGGTCTTGATGTGCATGTCATGCCAAACCTTTTGTCTAGCCTTTTCCATGGTCTAATGAAAATCTACTAGAAATCTGGCTTCATCCAGTTCCAATATCTCTACAACATGTTCTGCAACTGATTCATCATCTATCATATGAGTCATGTGTGCAATGTATAAACTTGGAGTTATGAACTCAGTTGGTACCACTGTCTCTCTCCCATACACCGGTTGAAAATGAGTGTACCTATGTAATTTTTTTGTAGTGGTCTTGTAGGCCCATAGCACAATTGGAACTCTCTCATCCCAGTCATCATGATTAGCGCAACAGACTTTTGTCAATACTTCCTCTAGAATTTTGTTGAATGCTACCACTTTACCATTGGCTTGCGGATGATACTGACTACTTTTTTTTATGTTGAATCAGAAATTGTCGAGTGAGGGTGGCTATTTTCTCACTAATGAAATGTGTACCTTGGTCACTGGTCAAAATCCTAGGACACCCAAACTGAATAATGATATTCTCAAAAATTAACCTAGTTTTCGTATCTATAGAACAATCCCTAACATGTCATGCTTCATCCCAATGGGTGAGATAGTCTATTGCAGTAATGAGTTATGGCCTTTGAGTGCTTGTTTGGCGGGTTGATAGGTCCATTGAAGTCAACCACCCATTTTTCAAAAGCTTGAAGTGTTCAAATAAGATGTAAGGGAAACTTGTCCATGTGTGGTGTCATACCAAATCTCTGACAGACATCACATGCTCTAGCATAATCCTTAGCTTATTTGAACACAGTTGGCCACCATAATCCTGATTGAAGTATCTTTTGTGCGGTCACTTTCCCTCGAACATGTCCTCCATCAACTCCATTGTGACATTCCCACAAGATCTCAGGCCGCTCATGATCAAATACACATATTCTAAGGATGATGTCCAACCCCAACTTATATTGTTGGTCTGCGATCAATTGATAATCTGCTACTCGGACCACCATGTGCTTCTTCTAAGTTGCAGAATATCCATCATGCATAGTACCAATAGTTATAAATAATGCAATATCAGAAAGATAATTTGGGATAGCCTCAATTTTAAAGAGATATGCATCTAGGGGTTGGTCATCTACAACTCCACCACTTTCTCCTTAGTCTATCCAAGATAAGTGATCAGGACCATGATGCATTTTTCCTTGTTTGACAATAACTTCAAAGGAAAACTCTTGAAAAAACAACAACCACCTACAACTCCTTCCTTCTAACACAGGCTTATTGACCAGATATTTCAAAGCTGAGTGGTCGGTAAAAAATTTAAAATGACATCCTAACAAATAGTGTCTAAGATTTTGCAGATCATATACCATGGCCAAACCTTCTCTTTCAATGGTAGTATAGTTGTGCTCGGCTTGTGAAAGCTTTCTACTAGCAAAATGAATAGGGTGATCCAGGCTTCCTTCACCATGTTGCGCAAGGACAACACCTAAAGCAATGCCAGAAGCATCGATGTGTACATGGAATTTCACCTTCCAATCATGATATATCAAAATAGTAGCAATAATTAGCTTTTCTTTTGGAATGTTGAAAGCTTGATCGCACTCAAGGTTCTAGTTGAAGACTTTAGATTTCTTTAGTTACTTCTCCAATGGGGCAGTTATGCTTGCGTAATTTCTGATAAACCTGCAATAATACCTAGTATGACCCATAGTGGACCACAACTGCTTAGTAGTCATAGTAGGTGGTATATTAATAATTACAACAACCTTCGTAGGATGAACCAAAACACCTTCCCTACATACAATATGTCTCATCAAATTTCCAAATGGCACGCAAAAAATACATTTCTTCAAATTTAGAGAGATATGTAACTGCCTGTAATGGTCAAAAATTAATCGTAGTAAATCTATGTTCTCCCTCGGCAAGTTATATACGGTCGAATCGTCCATATAAACTTCAAGAAACTTATGAATAAAATCTTGAAAGGAAGCAATCACAATCTTGGAAAAAACAGCAGGGGCATTATTCAGCCCAAAGGGCATGACATTATAATAAAAAGAACCCCACTCGATAGTAAAGGTGGTATTCTTCTTGTCCTCCTCCGCAATCCTGACTTGATGATAACATAAGAAACCATATGTGAAGGAATAAGCTTCAATTCCCACCACCTGATCAAGGACTTCATCACTAAATGGAGTTGGAAAAGGATCGTGTACACAAGTCGAGTTCAAACACATGTATTCTACACAAATTATTATGTCATCAATACCGTTCTTGCTCTATATGAAAATAGGACTAATCCATTCAGCCTCATCCACAAGAAAAATTAACCCAACTGCAAGCATCCTATCAATCTCCCTCTTGACCTTTTCTTTGAATCTAGGGTTTAGTTGGTATGGTCCGTGTTTGACTGGTTTAGCATCAGATTTAAGTTCCATTTTCATTTCTCCCAAGTCTCTTTAATTCTTTTTAATTATGAGAAACTTTTTGGAAACAAATACACATACTCCCGCAACAGAGCCTAGATCTTTGTCATAGTTTGTTCATCCCAATAATCTCCTACAGAAGCTAGCTTGGGATGCTCTTCACTTCCAATAATTATTTTCCAGAACTTCATAGGTTGAGCATATGAGCCAATGGTATTACCTAATAGAGTATCCCTTACTTCTCTTGTTCCTGCAGACTCCTTAATGGTCAAATGTCTAAGCTCCCCCAAGTATTCAGGATCTTCAAGGTCCTTGTCAACCTTGCTACATGCCATAGGTATTCTAGAGGGGGATGGATAAAAACTATATTGAAGCAAATCTTCATGCTCGAGACATACTACAGGTGAGTACGGGGACTTT